>JANHFR010056478.1:0-15146 GCA_032468015.1 Mimophis mahfalensis | reverse complement strand
AGGTGTCTGGAAAATGTCTGGGGGAGCTTTGCCTAATGCCTGCAGGAAAAAAATTTGAAGCTTTCATAGAAGCTTCATAAGCCCAGATGGGAAAATCCTAGCTTGAATCTAAAAAGCCAATGGGGTTGGGTTTGTTTTTTTTTAATCATCCTTATTGACAAAATTACCAAGTTTGTGCACGTGCGTCTTGTCTTTTGACACACAAGCACAAACTTGTTTTGAAGAAGAGACTAGACAGTCGTTTGTCTGGAATGGTATAGGGTCAAGGGGCTGGACTAGAAGACCTCCAAGGATTTTTTTTTTCCCCTCTGCAATTGTGCCTCAAGGAAGAGCACCTACGGGCAGTCCTCGGCTTGCGACCACAACTGAGCCCAAAATTTCCGTCGCTAAGCGGGACAGCTGAGGGAGGTCTTGCCCCATTTTACAACCTTGCCACCGTTGGTCCGTGGATCGTGAAGTCAGTAACATGGTTGTGAAGCGAACCTGGCTTGCCTGCTGACTTTGCTTGTCGGAAGTTGCAAAACGGGGACCCCGAGATACAGCCCATTTGCCAAGCATCCAAAACTTTGACCGTGTGACCGCCGCGGACGTTGACGCTGCAATGGTCGTAAGTGTGACAAAACGATCTGTCGCTTCCTTTCAGCGTCATCGTCACTTTGGAACGGTCGTTAAACAGTTGAAAGCCAAGGGCTTTTTGCCGTTCATGCTGCTACTTTCCGGCGCACAGATCAGATCCCCGACTACCTGGCGTGATTTGGCTTTTGACCCCGAAGCCTTCCCAGCAGGAGGCAAATCAATCACTGGCCTGATATATTTATTATATATTCATCACTCCTGTTTAATGAAGGCGCCATCCAAATTTCCCCCCCGGCACTCAATCTGAAGGCTCCCGCTTGCCAATTAATTTCTGTTCCCATCAAACTCTGCCAGCCTGTTGCAAGAAGCCTACGATGGCTATATTTGCGTAACCAGGTTAAAGAACTGTCAGCTGTTAACAGAAAGTTGCCTCTTGGGAAAAACAAAACAAAAAAAAAGCACCTGTGCGAAATCCTTCCCAGAATTTCTAAACACTGGCCATGTTGGCTGGAAGCTAAACCCTGATCTGATTAAGCAACGATTATATCAGAGGTGGTATTCAGCCGGTTCCGACAGGTTCCGGAGAACCGGTTGCAATAATTTTGAGAACAGGCAAATACCACCTCTGATTGGCTGACAGCATAGCCACACCCACCAAGCCATGCCCACAGAACCAGTAGTAAAAAAATTTGAATCCCACCACTGGATTATATATATATTTTCCCGCTTTCTCTGCCATTTTTTCTTTCTTTTTTCTATTTTTCTTTTTTTTCCCCCCTCTGCATGTGCACCCCAAAATGAAACTTAAACCAAAACGCCTTCGGGGGTTTTTTATTTAAAGAAACTCAAGATGGAGAGAAGAATGTTCCTTTACGCCCAACTTTTCTTCTCACTGGATGCTGTTTGGACTGGACGCTGTCCAGCACGGGGCCCGCCTCAAGTGGCAATGAGTTCCACCTTAACTATGTCCCGCTCAGCACAACGCTTGCCAGCACGTCTGGCCGCTGACCCTAATCATCAGGGATATTAAATTGGGAGGCTCGGATGGAAACCTTCGCTTGCTTTGATCCTCGCCGCTTGCTTGGCCAAATCCTTCTTCTTCGGAAGAAGGAGAAGGCGGAGGAATTAAACCGGGTGGGAATGCGAGACGGAACGATCCAGTGAGCCAACAGTTATGTGGAAAGTTACACCCAAGTGCTTGGTGGGGCGATTATCATAATTTGGGACGTGTTTGTATCGCGAAGGCGGGCCTTTGTTTGTGCTTTGGTGTGTGTGTGTGTGTGTGTGTGTGTGTGTGTGTGTGTGTGTGTCGGCTGGGCCGGGCCTTACATTTGGATCAAAGCTGCCTCCGTTTAACCATGGGGTACACACCCTTGTGGCTAGTAACACAGTCCTGAAGGCATATCCCGGATGGCAAAAAGACTTGAACCTAACCCTGTCCTGTTTTAGGTCGGCGTTAAATGAGCGCTTAAAAGCAGAGGTGCCCTCGGCGCACGGCTTAGTTTCCTCATTAAAAAGCTCATTTAAAACCAATCAGGTCCACCTGATTCACCTCAGAAAGGAACCCGCAGGTGAGGAGGGACGGCGGCCATGTCGGTTCAGAGACAGCAAACCAGGCTGCAGACTCCATGAGTCACTTCCGGCCATTCATATCGTGGACCATTGTAAGAAGGGAGTAAGGGCTGAGTAGAGTGGAGACCTCTCTGGGTGAAGGAGCAGGAACAAAACCAACAGGGTAGCCAGGCCCTAATTCAGGTGCTTAAGAAAGCACCATTGTTCTTTTCAGAGTGGCCTCAAGACAGTTCAAATGTTTGGAGTTTTGAGTTTTTCACATAGACTTGCAGGCCTGAAAGGGCCACTTGGAGGTCTTCTAGTCCAGCCCCCTGCTCAAGCAGGAGACCCCATACCATTTCAGACAAAGGACTGTCCAGTTTTCTTCTTGAAAACCCCCCCAGAGATGGAGCGCCCACAACTTCTGCAGATAAAGCCGTCCTGCTGATTGATTATTCTCCACCTCCTTCATTTCTCCTTAGTTCCAGCTAGCAAAGCCAAGCTGGCTGAGGAATTCTGGGAGTTGAAGTCCACAAGTCTCCAAGTTGCCAAGGTGGGAGACCCCTATTCTATACCGTGGACAGATAAAAAAGAGTACAAACATCCTTTTTGCAGGGGGTGGGGGTAGAAGTTAAAACTCACCCCTCCGCTTAGGGGAATGAAATATTCTGGGATACATTAGAAACTCAGACAGAAAGTCAGCCCCCACCATTGCTAATGGCCCATTAAGTCCCTGAGCCAATCTATTCTCCATAACAAGATCTACCTCCTTGCAGAAACTCAGCCCCCACCTTTGCTAATGGCCCATTAAGTCCCTGCGCCGGTCTATTCTCCATAACAAAGATCTACCTCCTTGCAGAAACTCAGCCCCCCACCTTTGCTAATGGCCCATTAAGTCCCTGAGCCGGTCTATTCTCCATAACAAGATCTACCTCCTTGCAGAAACTCAGCCCCCCACCTTTGCTAATGGCCCATTAAGTCCCTGAGCCAGTCTATTCTGCATCACAAAAATCTGCCTTCTTCAGGCAGAATCATAATAGTAAATGACCCAAAGCCCCTTCATTGCAGCACCTACCAAGTTTCAACCAAACTTAGCACACAGACAGCCTACAAAGCTAGCTATGACTTCTGACAGCAACCAATCAGGATACATTTCTTGCCACAGGTACAGGGGGCGGATTCAGGACCCAACGGAGGGCATCAAACCCAGGGACTCTCAGCATCTCTTCCCCTTTTCGCCCAGGAGCTCCAAAGCATGTGATCCTGCCCACCATTAAACCATCTTTCCAAACAGCCTCCGTGTTTCCAGTGTCTTTTTCCTCCCTTGGAACTGAACCCAGAAGGGTATTTCTTCCAACAGGGGGTAACATTGCACTGGCCGGGGGTCAGAAATCGGCGAGGGCAGCTTGGACTCCAAAGCTTTGAGGAAAACAGGAGGCTTGCCCGCGTTCTGCAACGCTGGAGCAGAACTGTGCCGCCTTGTTTACAGTTTGTACCTGGATTCCTGCTCTTGAACCTTCTCTAAGCATCACCTTGCTACATACTGGGCCGAGGCCAAACAGGCTGCTCGACGAAAAAAAAGGAAAAAAAAAATGGAGCCCGGCCATCAACTGCCCAAGCCGGTTATCGAGCCGGACTTGAATGTCATTTCAAGCAGCTGCCAAAGCTGGCAAATAAATCGAGAGATTACAGAACAATGTTCTCTGAAACTCTTTTTTTCCCCCTTTTATTTGCAGTTTTTCTCCACTGAGCAAGAAAAGAAAATGAATTAACCCACATTTGCGGTTCATTAAATAAACAGAAGTCTGTGTATCTTTGAGGGGCGGGGGGTTGCTTTATATCTGCTTTGAGGCTGTTCATCCTTCCTGCCAGCAGCTCACATGCAGGCTATAGGTAGCCCTCGACTTACAACCACAATTGAACCCAAGGTTCCTGTTGCTAAGCGAGACATTGAAAGGAGTTTTGTCCCCATTCTACAGCCTTTCTTGCCACCGTTGTTAAGTGAACCACTGCAGCTGTTCGGTTAGTAACCAGGTTGTTAAGTGAATCCGGCTTCCCCATTGGTTTGTCAGAAGGTCGCAAAAGAGGATCACGTGACCCCAACTGTCATAAATGTGAGTTGCTTGCCGAACGCCTGAATTTCGATCACCTGACCGTGGGGATGCTGCGACGGTTGTAAGTGTGAAAAACGGCCACAAGTCGCTTTTTTTCAGCACCGCTGTAACTTTCAACGGTCCCTAAATGAACTGTTGTAAGTTGAGGACCACCTGTACATCGAGCTGTATATATTTAATTTAGAACAACTGGTCAACAAAATAGCTCAATTCCCAGAACTGTGGGAGCTCCGTTGCTGGAGGTTTTAAACAATAGATTGCGCAATCTTTTGATCGGCCTGGTGTAAAGTCTCCAGCCTTGAGCAGGGGGTGGATTAGAAGACCTCAGAGGTTCCCTCCGGGCTTAGGATGCTACGCTCTATGTTCAGCAGCCCTCTGCACATGCATTGTTGCCTTCTTGCGCCCGTGTTCCCAAGCCAAATCCAGCCCAGCAAATCAATGCTAATATTGCAACTAATAATAATAGGAATTCTATCGGCACTGACAAAACCACATCCGTCAATTGCAAAAGGCAGCTTGACTTGGAAGTGTTTACATCATGCAAAGAGGCCTTTAATGTTGTCCAACGATATCTGCCTATCTACCTAAGCATCTGGCTGACTGGGCAACAAAATCATCACCATCATCCTAATTGTACACCATCGGCATTGACAAAAACCCCAGCGGTCAATTGCAAAAGGCAGCTTGACTCAGAGAGCTGACATCCTGCGACAGTATCTCTGACTTCATCCAACAATCACACCCGCCTTGCCCAGGTCCTTGGGAAAGACTCGATAGCTGGACAAAAATGCCAGACCCAGTCTAAACATTTGGCTGATTGTACAACGGAACATGATAATAATAATATTAATAATACATTTTATTTCCCCGCCCGACGAGCCAGCATCTTTAGGAGATGGGATAGGCCAGAAATACGATCCTAGGTAGCGGCAGGTATTTCTCTCTCTGGGCCCGATGAGAATATATCTGCTGAATATCTGCTCCGTGTTGGTGACAGGAAGGGCATCCGGCCAGTAAAAAGTTGCCCGCCCTGCTAGGGATTAAAGATAAAGGTTCTGTTCGCACATGCGCGCTAGTCTTCCCTTAGCAACAGAAATGTTGGGCTGAATTGCGGTTGTAAATGGAGACGCGTTCGGGAGTCCCTTGGATCCCAAGGAGAGATGCAGTTGATCCCAAAGGAAACCAATCCTGGTTGTCCTTTGGAAGGAAGAGATCTTGAAGCTGAAGTTCAAATGCTTTGGGCACCGAATGAAAAGGCAGAACTTGTTGGAAAAGATCCAGGGGTTTGGAAAGATGGAAGGCGAAAAAGGAGAAGGCAGAGGATGAGATGGTTTTGCGAGGAATATGAATCTTGGCAAACAACGGAGGTCACGGGAGCCTGGCGCTGTGGGCCACCGGATCGGGAAGAGTCGAACGCAACTCTGTGGCTGAAGAACCACCACACCAGTAACATTTTATCTGTAGCTAGGAGACCTTCAGCCGAGAACCAATTCGGTAGGGTAGGGAACAAAAGCCGGTGCCGGCCAGCCAATGCTCCTTCCCGCAGCTGTTTCATGCATTCCAAGGTTTCTCGGGGATTAGACACACTAGACAAGATTAGGAAGCTCCTTCGTAGAGTTAAGGAGCTGGAGAATAGGAGGAGGAAAGAAAAAGAAAAAGAAAATATTTTACAGCAGGGATGGGCAGAGAGGAGGAGGAGGAGGAGGAAGAAGAAGAAGAGGAGGCTTCGTCTTAAATTAGAAAACAACGCTCGAGATATTTCTTCACTTTTTAGAACCACCAACTTCAGAGCGGCCGTTTGCGGAAAAGGGAAACGGAGCGAGATGAATTCTGGTGCCACCTCATGGCCGAAAACTGGAGATTTCTGATCAAAAAGAAAAGGGCCACCAAAACATTTCTTCCAGCCAGAGGTTTTGCGGGGTGAATGCCAGGAAAATGTCCTGAGCTGCTTGCGTATTCGCGTCGTAATAAAACAAGGGGATTGGAGAAGGACCATAAATTTTTAAAAAACGAACAAACAAGAGAATAAAGTCAAGGATGACTTAAAGGCAATTTCACACAATTGCTTTGTGGCCCTTTCTACACAAGTAGAAAATTCCCCACAAAGTTTACCTTTGCACATGGGTATCATTAATAGTGGCGTTTCCATAGCAACCTCCTATAAGGTGTATCAACAGAAGCTGTTTCATAGTGACCTATGACTGAAATACACCTTGGCCCCAGCATATAATAAGTGTTATCTATATAATTCACAGCAAGTTATCTATTCCGTGCTGTTTTAACTAAATTGCATTATTGTTTCCTTATTAGTACTAAAACTGTAGGGTCCTCAGTGCTCTCTGAGCTTGGTTGTTTTCTTGCAAACATTTCATGACCCAACTAGGTAACGTCATCAGTGCTAGTAGGGAATGGGGATTGTGAAGAGGCGGAGGAGGTGTGTGGGGTCCTTGGTGCTCTCTGAGCTTGGTTGTTTTCTTGCAGACGTTTCATGACCCAACTGTGTAACATCTTCAGTGCTAGAAGGGAGTGGGTTTGCTCTCTGTTTATATACAATAGCTTGATGTGTTGGTGGGAGGTGTGGTGTTTTTCCTTGGTAGTTCCTTGATTAGATTGTCATTTGCTGCTTGTTTGTTTGTCAGAATTGTTAGTTCCTTGATTAGGGTATTGTTAACTGCTTGATTATTTGTCTGGTATTAAGCCCTGCTTATCTGCTGTTGATTGCTGATGCAGGATGCGTCCTGGTGTTTGCGTTTCCTTTTTAGCTTGTTTATTGTCTCTACTGAAGGATGCGGAAATGTTGTTTATCTCTATTTACCTGTGGATAGCAGATTTGCCTGAGCGCCATGTGAAACAGAACGGGATAGAATTCTTTATTGGGCAAGTGTGATTGGACACACAAGGGGTTTGTCTCCGGTGCAGAGTGTATAGCTTCTTGCACAATTTACTAATATTTTTGGATTTAGCTTGCTCTAAGATGCTCTGTTTTCCAGTTGAAACTATGGTTAAATCTGGTCCTGGATTGTGAAAGCTCAGAGGACTTCCCAGTTCAAACCTGAGCTACAAATATTCTCTTTTATTAGTTCTAAAAGTAGTTTGTAGAATGAATTAAAATGAGTTCTCCTGAATGCTCATTTCTTGGGATACATTCATCTCTTACACCAGAATTTCTTATATATATTTTTTAAATTCTTGAGCAAACTGGCTTTTGTTTAATAACCATTTTTGTAGCATCATTCAGAAGGAATTTTTTTCCCAGGTTCATCCCTAAAGTTTTTTTTCACCCCAGGAGCTCGGTGAAAAAGATACTGTCCCGTGGTGCGAACCACTGATAGGGCACCATTGGCATAGACACCAACACATTTCCTCCAAAACAGACCTCTTACAGGTAGTCCTCAACTTACAACAACACCCAAGTCCTAAAATTTCTGTTGCTAAGGGAAGACAGTTATTAAGTGAATTTGGTTCCATTTTAGGTCACAAAATGGAGATCTTGCAACCCTGGGACCCTGCAACCATCATAAATACAGGTAGTCCTCAACTTACAGCCACAGTGGAGCCCTGAACTTCTGTGCCTAAGGGAGAAATGTGTTAACTGAGTTTTGCCCCCTTTTATGGCTTTTCTTACCACATTTGTTAAGTGAATCATTGCAGTTGTTCAATTAATAACACCGCTGTTAAGTGAATCCAGCTTTCCCAGTGACTTTGCTGGTCAGACAGTCGCAAAAGGGGATCCTGTCACTTCGGGATCCTGTAACAGTCATAAATATGAACCAGTCGTCAGCCATCTGAATGTAAATGAAGCGATCACAGGGATGTGGCAACCATCATAAATGTGAAAAACTCGCTTTTTTGAGCGCCGTCGTAACCTCAAACGGTCACTAAATAAACCGTTCTCAGTCCAGGACTACCTGTACATGCCGGTCGCCAAGTTTCTGAATTTTGATCACGTGACCATGTGGGATGTGTGAAAAATAGTCATAAATCGCTTTTTCCAGCCCCGTTGTAACTTTGAACGGTCACTAAAGAAATGGGTCATAAGTAGAGGACTAGCTGTATTTCCAGGCATGAGGACAAGACATTAAACAGATCTATTTTTTCTGCAGAAAAGGCTTTCCTGAATTTCATCATCGCTGTCCAATTCTACCACCTGACATTTATTTGTGAAATCAAATCTTTCTTATTTCCTATCCCGTCATTTTCCTTCTTTCTACAGTGTGATTTTTTGTGTGTGTTCTGAGCAGTTCATTATCATTAATTTGTGGGCTTGTAATTGTTCATCAGTAGCATTACCTGGACTGGCCTCCAATTAAAATCTTCAAGCACTACCTCACTTCAAACAACCTCAAATTGAAGCCTCAAGCATGTTTGTAAAATACAAATGGTAGTTAAGGCATGAAAAAGAATGCATCATCATACACAACTCAACATAGCTATGGCAAAAGGGACACGCACATCACTGTGTAATTCACTTCTAACCAACACAATCCACATTTTCTAATGTTGATAATAACAAGAGCCTGGAAGGCTGGGAGCCGAACTGCAGTAAAAAATTCCTGCCACTACCAGCGCCAATGCACAAAGTTTAAAGTAATAATGCTTGGTTTTGTTTTCAGTCACAACTCCTCAAGCTGGTTAGGAAAGCTTCATACAACCAACAAATACAGGAAAACAGTGAGGAAACAGAACAATGGACAGGCTGCATTCACAGCAGATAATGAATTATGGGGGCTTTTTTGGTGGAAAGAAGAGAATTGATCATTTCTGGGCGTGAGGATTAAAAAGGGACAAAGAAGTAGGAAAAAGAATGATAATTACAGTACTGGGTAGAAGGGCAGAAAACGTAAGAATGATAACATAACTTCTTGTCCTTTTTTCTTCTCTTTGTCTTACTTTTTTGTTCTGCTTTATATATATTTTACTGCACTGAAAAATTATAATTTATTTATTAAATTTATATGCCACCCATCGCACTTCAAAGGCAACTCTAGACAGCTATCTATCTATCTATCTATCTATCTATCTATCAGACAGATAGATATCAGATATCTATCGATTGTAAGCTGCCTAGAGTTGCCTCTAAGTGAGATGGGTGACATATAAATTTAATAAATAAATTAGAATTTGAATACACGTATGTATGTGTAATAAATATAATTTATTAGATTTGTGTGCCACCTTCATATTGTCTAGAAGTGAGTGTGTATGTTTGTGTGGACACACTCACAATCTCTCATAGATAGATACAGTAGATAGATAGTCTATGTGTGCGCACAAACACACGAACTCACTTCTAGACAAGATGGGTGGCACACACATCTAATAAATTATATTTCTTATACACATATATGTATGTATATTTATTATACTTACATACTTATATATAACATTACATACTATATATATATATGTGTGTGTGTCTGCAGTAAAATAATATATATAATTATATATATTATTTTACAGTAAAATAATATATATAATTATATATATTATTTTACTATATATATGCATGTGTGTGTGTGTGTATATATAAAGCAATATTACACTCCCACAGACATATCTCCCCTTTTACCACTATATAATCCCTTAATTTGGGGTGGAGTGGGGGCAATACATATATGTACTGTATATTTATAAATGTATTGATATCAATTTTTCAGTACACTGAAATTATATAAAAGGTAGAAACTAAGAAAAAAAGAAAAAGAATGGGAATGAAAACTATACACACACTTACGTACACACACACATACATATGTATATACGCATAAGAAAACATATACACTTAAGAAAAGTATATACACTTAAGAAAACATATACGCATACATACATACATACATACATACATACATACATAAAAAACAGCGGGATAGCGAAGGATCGCCTAGATTTTAATTGGATTAAACTGAATTAACATTTCATGTAAAAATATACCCATTACACAGAAATAATTAAAAAGTGATGAATCCCCATTAGCTCATACTCAGACGTTTATTATTCTTACACGCCTTTTACACCAGCATTTTTAGGCATGCCTATGCAATACATAGAACGGCCGTCCACACTCACCCATTAGTCGCCTTGAATGTAAACACCCACGTGGCTTTGGCGAGGAAACAACCATCTCGGAAACTCCGCCTTCCGACCCGGCGATGCACCTCTCCCCGATTACTAGATCTATGCGCACTCGAAATGCCGTTTCTCGGACGAAAGTGCCGTTAAAGACGAATTTCGTCTTCAGGGAGAAACGGCGGGTTTTTGTACCACTCGAGCGACCCCGTCACCGCATGGCTTGCTCGCTTTTTTCCCTCTGGGCTCGCTCGGACCGGGAGCGAAGCCCGCCACCGAGGCGAGCAGCGTCTGAAGGAAATTTTTTTAAAAAGGATGGGGGGCTACGTCATTTCCGTGCGCGACTCGCCTCCCCGTCGTCATGGCGGCCGAGCGCGCCGTTGCTATGGTGACTGGCAAACACGCGGCGGAGACGGTGGCGGCGGTGGCGGAGATGGTGAGACCCGCCGCGGCTTTCTTTCCCCCTCTTCGCCCGAAAAACGGCGGGGCTGATCGGTTCCTCCGGCGACGGGGTACCGGTCAACCCGTGCCTATCCCAGGAGAGCCGCTGTTAGAGAAAGCTGCCAAGCCCTCTGCACATGCTCAGGGACACCCTGCCCTTAGTACCAAATCATTGATTTTTTAAACAATTATTATTTTGGAACGAATGTATGTTTTTCCTTTTTTTAAAAAAAACTGTCTTAGCCTCAAAGTTTTGCGTTGGGCAAATATCATTAATAGAAATGAATGGGTTATTAGCAGCAGAGTGCTTTAATTCTTCAATATCTCAGCTAATTTTCTTTCCTTCTTTCCTTCCTTCTTCCTCCCTCACTCCTTTTTCCTTCCTCCTTTCCTTCTTATTTTTCTTCCTTCCTTCTTTCTTTCTTCCTCTCTCCCTCCCTCCCTTTTTCTTCCTTCTTTCTTTCTTTCATTCTTCCTTCCTTCCTTCATTTATTTTATTGGTCACCCATCCTACCACAGGGTAACTCTGGGTGAATTTAATTTAATTTAATAATGTAATTTAGTTTAATTTAATAATTTAATTTAACTTTAATGTTTTAAATGCTTTGCAGATCTGCTGTGGCTGGAAACATGCATCACAGGGGTAACCAAGCCCGTCAAACACTAACTAGTTACCTTCATACAAAAGATAAAGATAGATGGAGGATAATCTTGGTTTATTTCTTGGTGGCAGAGCCAATTTGCAAAAAAAAAAAGAAAAAGAAAAAGAAAATTTGGTTAATACAAGATTTAAGGGTTGCATTCACCCATCCACCCTTAGCCTTCATCCAGGATTCCCAAATTTTTCTGGATTCACACTATGCATTTTAGCATAAGCTAACAAAAGAGCATCACATAACACGCTAATAATAATAACTCATAACCTGGCAAACGTAGTATAACTGGTTGAAAAGAAGAAAGTGTGTATACCCCATCACACTAAATACCATATCAAAATGAAAAGTAAATTTAAAAAAAAATGGATTGCACGTAGAAAACCTGTGTATTGACAAGATTTCCCTGTGCCAGTTACAAAAGATGACACTGTTTAGATCCACAGATATACTACTGTACTTGTTCTAATACATTACAACATCTTTGATACTTGAGAAGAACATGATGCAAATGAAAGCAACACCTGTGAAGATCTACCAGTTCTGATTTCCCTGGGTGGGGAACAGACCACAAATATTATTATCATAATACTGGGCGGGGGGGAAGTCCTCACACTTATGGATGTTGCAGTGTTCCCACGGTCACAAGATCAAAATTCAGGCACTTAGCAGCCGACATGTATTTCCAGCGATTGCGGCATCACCAGGAGCTTCCCAGCTTCCCACGAGCAATGGGAGAAGCTGGATTTACTTAATGACTGCATGGTTCACTTAACAACCGCAGTCACTTAACAACCAGGGCAAAAAAAAATTGGGCGTGACTTAGTTTAACAACTGCCTTGCTTAGCAGTGGAAATTTTGGTCTCAATCAAAGACCGTTTGTATATTACTAGCCATCCTGGTTTTTAAGAAGACTTATGAACTATTGGGGAAAGCTCATTGGATTCGTGCATCTTTCTTTTTTTTTTTTAATAAATTTTTATTGTTTTTTCCTTTACAAACATGTCTCATTTGTGAACAGAGTTGTTTCAGGGTACAATCA
Organism: Mimophis mahfalensis; assembly: GCA_032468015.1. Classification (NCBI taxonomy): domain Eukaryota; kingdom Metazoa; phylum Chordata; class Lepidosauria; order Squamata; genus Mimophis; species Mimophis mahfalensis. The sequence goes on along the minus strand of JANHFR010056478.1, from coordinate 2,703 downwards.
TACATGTCATGTAAATTTAAACCATAACATTATCCTTGCTTCTCATCATATTCTATAATATTCTCAACAGTACATTTTTTCTACAATCTTATCCTAACAATGTATAGGTAATATCTCAAATCAAGCCTTCTCTAGCTTTCATTATTCTCAAGTCAAGTTAATTGGATCCATTTCCAATATGTTAATTCCACTGTAATTCCTTATAATTGCTTCTATTGATTATGTTAATAATAACATTCTTCCCACATCATATTCCATCATATCTCACAAAGTTCAATTAGTTGAATTAATTCTATTGCTTATCTCCATTATGAGATAAAAAGTCACAAAAAATCACATTAATGTATACATTATCCTCATTACCACGAGGCTCTTAACATTATTAAGTTTCATCAGTTCCATATCATGCATTTCCAGTAGATAAATCAGCCAAAATTAATTAGTTTGGGGGGATTCGTGCGTCTTTCGAACACGTGTCTTTGTATTCACACATTCATTCTTCCTTCCCCACAGCCTAGCAGTGTATGTTCGCTGGGCAGTTCCTCCAACGTTTCCTCAGCCAGATCTCGGTCTCATTCTCGCACCCGTTACCGGACCAAGGCTGCGAGTTCGGAAGTCGATGAGAGTCTCTTTGGGATTTCCAAGGTGAGGGCAAGAAGGATGCTGGGATCCGAGGTCTTAGAATAGACGGGATGGAAAGGGACGGGAATGAAAGTTTTAATGATGATTAAACACATTTTTAAAATCCCTCCCCGTGAACAGATGGTGAGTTCTAGTCCCAGCTTAGATATGAAAACTGGCTCAGTGACTTTGGGCCAATTGCCAGGAGACGGTGAGTTCTAGTACTGGTTTAGGGACAAAAGCTGATTGGATGACTTTGGGCCAATCACCAGGAGACAGTAAGTTCTAGTATTGGTTTAGTGTTGTTGCTCTGTAGCCTGCTGCTGACTTGGCAGCCGATTCCAACTCCAAGGGAGAGCTGGAGCTGGAGGAGGAATCAGTTGCTTACAGTGTGCCAGCAGGAGCCGGTGGGGTCTGACAGCAGTGGGGAGGAGCCCTTAGCTGATGCTAGAACTCAGCAACTAGTGAGGAAGGAACAGCAGCTACACCGAAAGAGAAGAGGTCGGGCTGCAGCTGACCACTAATTGGGCCACCCCCTAGAGGGATTAAAAGGGGTGTGGCTAGAAACAGCACTTTGCAGAAAGCAACTCTTTGGAATCATGGTCTGTGTGTTTGAGCTCTCGGACAGCTTCCTGTCAACTTCTCCAGCTTTGGATTTCTGGTTGCATTCTTGGTAATTACCCTAGTTTGATTTATCCTACTTGGCACCCTTCCCGGACTCTGTTTGGCTTGGAAAGTGGCCAGTGTTCTAGCTTTTAAATAGCATTTTTTGTTTAAGGGAATAAAAGGTAGGTGGTTTACTTTAACTAAACTGACTCAGGATTGTGTCCTTTGGGGGAACAGAACAGTTTAGGCACGAAAGCTGATTGGGTGACTTTGGCCCAATCGCCAGGAGACGGTGAGTTCGAGTCCTACCTTAGGCCTGAAAGCCTGCTGGGTGACATTGGGTGGGCTTTCTCAGCCTAGCCCACCTCCCTCACAGGGGGGTTGTTACGGGGGAAACAGGAGGAGGCAGCTGCGATGGATACTTCCACTGCCTCCAGTTATTGGTAAATACAATAAAAATATAATTAAGGACATTTTGAAATGCCTCCCCGTGAATTTCCGAAGCCGTTCTGAGCATCTCTTCCCTCCTTTACACAATGTGCAGCACTCCCGTCCCGGCAGCCCCATCGTTCTCCTCCACGATGTGGGTTCAGCAAGAGGGAAGACCCTGGGATGGGGCCGCAAGCCCGAGACCATCCGTCTTATTACCCGAGACCTCGTCCGGGACCTGGTGTAAGTCCAACTCTGGCTTTACTCCTCCTTTCTACAAGCCCGTCGAGATTCTCTCAGCCATCCAGGTCACGGTTGTCCCAAAGGTGCTTTTTTTCAGGAGGCAACTGGACTTTCTGGTCTTTTTTTTTTTTTTTTTTTGAAGATGTTTCGCTTCTCTTCCAAGAAGCTTCTTCAACTCTGACAGAAGTGGGGGAACAGAAGGGTTTATATTCCTTGCAGACAGCAGTCTGCGGTTTTTCTCGCAGGATTTCATAGCTAAAAGGACAACGGAGAATCTCTGCAGACTTTTAGCGATAACAGTTTGGGGCAAACACCCTTGGAAGGGTGTGGGAGGAGGAATGGATTTCCAGCGGAACAATGGCAGACTACAGGAACCATTTGCACCGCTCGGGTGATCCGGAGGACACAGATAAACCTCCAAGTGGCCTCAACGACCCTCTAAAAAAATGCAAATGACCAGCTGTCTGCAAGGAATATAAATCCTTCACTTCCCCTCCATCCAGAGCTGAAGAAGCTTCTTGGATGAGAAGCGAAACATCTTCAAAAGCAAAAACAAGAAAGTCCCGAAAAAGCACCTTTGGGATCTCCTTTCTACAGCTCCCTCTAGGAAGCACTTGGGAAGGCACCGACCACTGCCGTGGCACCACCGCAGATATTTATTTACCAGCTCATAAACCGGCTTTGCCTGGGTATTTATGACAGTGCTGCAGCCTAAAATTCCCAGCGTTCTTTGCCCAATTTGCATGCCTTGCCTCTGTTGGCTGGAGAGCCTCTGATTTGCATGCCTTGCCTGGTAACCCTCTG
>JANHFR010045936.1:0-15458 GCA_032468015.1 Mimophis mahfalensis | reverse complement strand
TGATCTTGGAGCCCAAGAAAATAAAATCTGTCACTACCTCCATTTCTTCCCCATCTATTTGCCAGGAATTGAAAGGGACGGATGCTATGATCTTAGTTTTCTTAATGTTGAGTTTCAAACCAACTTTTGCACTCTCCTCCTTCACCCACATCAAGAGGCTCTTTAGTTCCTGTTAATATCATTACATTCTCACATTAAAGAAACATTAATTATTGCATGCTGTTAAAGGTGCACTTAAAATGGCTGACGGTGTTTTAGGCCACAGCACACTAACAGCCTGGAAACAGAGAATCTGGTACTGGCAGGTACAAAGCCAACCACCCTGATCACGAGGTAGACTCATGATCTGTCAATCATAGTTAAGAGTAATACTATAAAAGGTTCAACAACTACCCTAGAGGGCACTCGCTGAAATATCACCATGTACTGTGAACATCTCCTGCTGCTCATGTATACTCTGCATCTACTTTTGGTTTCCTTTCTGTAAGCTTGGCCACCTCATGGCTTTTGTGAATATTTGTAAATAAACAGATTTCAGTTCTACAAAGAGTGTCTGACTTCTTGGAAAAGGGCTACAATGATCTATCACCTCTTTAACCCACAATGCAAAGTAATAAATATTGTTGTTAATAGTATGGTGGGGTTTGCCCCGCGATACAAAAATATAAACAATTTGGTAGCAGAGGATGGCTCCTTGCATCAAAATAGCCCTCCAAGATTTAAAAGATGTCAGCTTCTCTGAAGAAGCTTTACAGAAGATCACCAATTACAACAAGAAGTGCCAGCCGAAGAATCGCACCCCAGTCAATGCCAATTGAATCCAGACAGATGATTCAAGAAGTCGATGCAAGAAGGAAGACTTCTACCGTCTTCCTTCTTTGGGTGAGACCCAAACCAGTCAAACACCAGGGAAGACAGGGAAAAGCCCTAAAATACCTTCCCATAGCTTGGCAAAAGAAACGCCAGATAGATCTCCTAAAGATCAGTCCAAAGAAGCTTCCCCCATTGAGGATAATGAATGGACAGTTATAAAGGAGGAAATCCTGAATGGGAAAACCAGGTCCAACAGACTTAATTCAAGTCTAGAAGAAAGAGAGCGCCTCCACTTAGCTTTGCTAAGGGCATTTAGCAGAGAAACGGCTATAGATCAAATGGGAGAAGAAAGAGAAAGCTCCCTGCAAATATCCTCCAGTGGGCACTCCAGATTGCTAGCAAATGCTAGAACCAATAGCAACCACGAGGTCATCTAGTCAGGCCCTGCCATACTCCAGGCAGTTAAAAATACAGATTTGGTGCAGCAGAAACAAATGCAAAATAGAAGCAGTCTCTCTACAACAATAACCAGAATGAGGGGATTCCAGAGAGAATCCAGACCCTGTACAAAGACCTTACCCTTGCTGAATGCAATCGGGTTGCGAACCGAAGCAAGATGGTTTTGCATCAATAGACTAGCGGCAGGCCTACAACCAATACCTAATCCACCCAGAAGGTCCAGTGCCCCATCATTGCAGGAGACAGAAGTGGCTATGGCTACATTAAAAGCAGCTTTTGGCTATACTACGAACCTCCCCAAAGCAGTTCCCAACAGTAGCCAAGCGCAGACTCCCGTCTCACCACAAAGTGAAGCAATCCTCGCCACAATGGCCAATACTCATCGAACTGGGTCCATGAATCCAGAAGGTCCTGAGGTCCAACATAGAGCCATGAGGGACAAACCAGCCTCCGCAAACACCTCCAGCCAGCACTGCCAAACCCCAGCAGCCACAGAAAGTGAGGGAGCCCAGTCCGGGCCAGCCAGGGAGACCCAGAGGGAGAGTTCCTCATTGTCCAAACTGACCGATGAGATGAGCAAAGTGCACACACTGTCCAGAAGGAACGAAAAGAGCCAATCCAGAGCACAAAGAAAATGCAGGGTCAGCCCATTGATACCAATGCCACCTGAACTGTGTTACAGCCCTAAAGAGTCTACCTCCCAGCTGCAACACAGCCAAACCATGATTGCTCCAGGTTTTTCTCCAGGTTTACCTGCTAGGTTTAAAAGGTTAATGTTGAATGGTAGTAACCTATCTCAATGGGCTAAAGAATTACAGGTACCTTTGCTTAAAGAGGGAACCCTGTTATTATTAGAACCTACTCCTAAACTTTAGAATAATATTATAGCACTGCATAACAAAGCTTATAAGGTAAAGGTAAAGGTTCCCCTCTCACATATGTGCTAATCGTTCCCGACTCTAGGGGGCTGTGCTCATCTCCGTTTCCAAGCCGAAGAGCCAGCTCTGTCTGAAGACGTCTCTGTGGTCATGTGGCCGGCATGACTAAATGCCAAAGGCGCATGGAACACTGTTACCTTCCCACCAAAGCTGGTCCCTATTTTTCTACTTGCATTTTTTACATGCTTTCGAACTGCTAGGTTGGCAGAAGCTGGGACAAGTAACGGGAGCTCACTCCATTATGCAGCACTCAGGATTCGAACCACTGAACTACCGACCTTTCTGATTGACAAGCTCAGCGTCTTAGCCACTGAGCCACTGCATCCCCTAAAAAAAGCTTATAGTATTATGCTACGTTCAATAGATACTTCTTTGTATAGCTCTATCCCTGATGGCTTAACAATCCAGGAATTGTGGTTTAAATTGTTTGATATGTTTCAGTGTAAAAGTGTTGGGACAACCTCTAGACGATCTAGAGATTTCCTCAGAGCTAAACTAAAGCCTGGGTCTAGTATAAGTGAGCAAGTGTAAATTGAATGAGATCAGAGAAGAGCTCATCCAAAGGGGGAAGGACATTCCTGAGAAAAGCTTAATAAGTCTAATACTGAACTCACTTGATTCTAGTTGTAGTAATTTCATAACAACTATGGATAATGTGAATAGCAATATATTCTATCTAGATTATTTCACAGGAAAGCTAACTGCTGAGGAGGAACTGAGAAATGACTGCCCTAGGAGGGAGACCAGATCCCCAAGGAGACCAAAAGAATCTGGCAGAATTAACAGTGTAATAGAATGTTATACTTGTGGTTCCTTAGACCATGTGAAGTTAGATTGTCCTTTGAATAAGAGGCTTAAACCAGATTAAGCAGAGAAGGGGTAATAGTCAAGCCTGCAAATAAGCAAGGACATAATAGAAGGGATGGTTAATCCTCAATTAACACTCTTGAGGAAAAGGAATTAAATAATAAAAGAAAGGCTGAACACTACATAATGGATAGTGCTGCCACTTCACATATCCTAAATAAAAAAGAGTTGTTTGATATCTTGAATAAGAAAGACTCCCATGTTAAGGTGGCCAATAGCAAGACTGCCAGAGTAAAAGGCCAAAGTATTGCAAAAGTCCCAGGATTGGGTAAATTGAAAAATGTGTTATACGTACCTGAAATAACAAATAGCTTAATCAGTGCTCCTGAACTATGTAATGGTACAACGTATGAAGTGACTGACTGAATCTGAGGTGTCCAGACATACAGACAAGGTGGGTTAAGATCAAACAGAGCTGGGTAAACTTCCATCCTTCAGAGGGGGACCTGTTTCAACTGTCACAGTGGGCAGAACATTTTCCTTTTGGAATATTATGTAACAAATGGATGGCTGCCTTCATTCCTGCAAAGAAAGTATTTTGTACCATAATATACTTACAACGTGTGGTATGCAGCCCAAAGAAAAACGGAGTCATCTTGCATAAGAAATCCACCTCCTAAGGAAGCAATTATAATAAATTGTGATTATGGTCAATAACATCAGGAAACAAAAATGCTAATTTGGTTTAGAAACTTCTTGTTTGTTTGTTTGTTTGTTTGTTTGTTTGTTTGTTTGTTTTCTATGCCACCCAACTCCCGAGGGACTCTGGGTGGCTGTTCTTCTATACAGGTAGTCCTTTATCACCGATCACTTAACCATTGTTGAAGTTATACCTAATTTCCCCAAAAGCTACTTGACCACAGAATACTGCATTCAGTTTTGGTCACCACACTATAAAAAGATGTTGAGACTCTAGAAAGAGTGCAGAGAAGAGCAACCCGGGTGATTAGGGGACTGGAGGTTAAAACATATGGTGAACAGTTGCAGGAACAGGGCATGGCTAGTCTAGCGAAGAGAAGGCCCAAGGGAGACATGAGAGCAGTCTTCCAATATTTGAGGGGAAGACCACAGAGAGGAGAGGGTTAAGCTATTCTCCAAAGTACCAGAAGCACAGACAAAAAATAATGGATGGAAACTGATCAGGGAGAGATTCAACATGGAAATGAGGAATTTTCTGACAGTGAGAACACTCAATCAATGGAACAGAAGTTGCCTTCAGAAATTGTGGGAGCTTCATCACTGGAAGCTTTCAAAAAGAGACTGGGCTGCCATCTGTCAGAAATGGTGTAGGGTCTCCTGCTTGGATGTGTGGGGAGGTTGGACTGGATGAGGTACAAGGTCCCTCCCAACTCTATTAATATGTCAAAGCCTGTTCAAGACCCAAGTTCCATGAAACAAGGTGTGCTCCTATTACTTGCTCAGCTGCTACCAACCTAGCACTTTGAAAGCATGCAAATGCAAGTAGATTAATAGGTACCACTTCAGTAGGAAGGTCACCAAATTCTGTGCACCTTTAGCATACAGCCGTGTTGGACACATGGCCATGGGAATTGTCATTGGACAACATGGGCTCCCTTAGCCAAGAAAGAGAAATGAACATTTATTTATTTATGATTATTTTATTTATTTCTATTTATATGCCGCCCTTCTCCAAAGACTCAGGGCGGCTTACAGTACATTTATAGCAATTGCCTTCATCCTTTGTATTGACCTGCTTATTAAAGCGGTGTTTTACAAAGTCAGCTTATTGACATACAAAGTCAATTTATTGCCGCAACAATCTGGGTCCTCAGTTTACCTACCTCAGAAGGGTGGAAGGCTGAGTCAACCTTGAGCCTAGTGAGATTAGAACTTGCACTGATTGCAAGCAGCCGGCAGCTGAGAGCAGCTCTCAGCTCGGTGAGCTACCAAGGCTCATGCCCAGAGTTGAACATGACCGGACCTCTACCTACCTACATACCTGCACACATACATAGAGACATTCATTTTGAAAAGGAAACTATTCTACCCATTCTTGTTTTTTCTTCACTTTCAGAAATCACATTTCCTGCCCCCCTTTTTTATATATTTTTAAATTTATTTTAAATGTTACATAAATAAAGTCTCATTTTGAAGGGTGTGTTGTCTGGTTCACATCAATTACGTTAATCATAATAATTATAATTCAATCTTATTTCTTCCATCATCATTAGTTAAACTTACACTTCTAGTATAATATTCATATATTTAAACTATTACCATATTATCATTTCTACTGTTATTATGCATATTATTAATTGTTCTTATAATCCTAACATGATATTCATATATTCCAACTATTAATACCATAAATATCATTTCTTCTGTTATTATACATATTACAATTCCAAGAATTCATCATTACTTATATTCACACATACCTCTATGTGTTCTTACAATCTTAACGGAACAATCATATATTTGAAATTTTAGTATCATACATATTGTCTCTACTATTATTACACCTATAAATTGCTCCTAATCAAACTAACATAACATTCATATATTTAAACTGTTATCACAAATATCATTTCTATTAAGAACATATATATTGCTATTCCATTCATTCATTATTACCCATATTTACTAATTGCTTCTACATCCAACAATACCATTATTATAATAGTAGTACATTTTTTCCCTTTAGTTCTCTTCAACTATTCAGTTTATCTCCCAAGCCCTACCAAAAGACAATGGAAGATATCAGAATAGAAATCTCTTATGTTTTCCATTAAGCTATTTAAAAAATTATTCAGTCTCTCTGGGAGCCATTTTGTGAATGCACGCACTTATTTATTTATTTTTCAAAATGCTAAAGTACCCATCAGTAGCATCACCACCACCACCACACATGTACAGGTAGAAAAAAAATCTTTAGGGATCCGTGATCTGGTGTTGCAACTTGACTTTTGGATTAAGCCCATAAGGCATCTTCAAACAATTGAGTTTTTTCTTTATCAGTAGTAGCCACAATGGGAAAGAAAATAATCTATATATGTAAAACAGAAGTGTGATGAGGCGTGTGTGGGTGTGTGTGTGGGTGTGTGTGCTCTATATGCTCCTACACGGAGCAACCAATCTCGCCCAAACTTGGCACATACATATCTTGGCATTGCGAGATCAACACTGGGGGGGTCACAAAAGCCTTTGAGGGGTCTTTCCCCCTCAAAAAGGGGGGCAAAGTAGACCTTTCACTCCCCCAGAGACATTTCACTTGCAAGCTCTACTGCACATGTGCAGAGGGTTACCAGGCAAGGCATGCAAATCGGAGGCTCCCCAGCCATTAGAGGTAAGACATGCAAATTGGGCAAAGAATGCTGTAGGCTGCAGCAATGTCATAAAAACCAGATTATCAGGTAGTATATAATATAGTTCACATGCTGCTCCTACTTATTAAAAGCTTAACTAGTTGCACCACTATACCATGAGTCCTGTTTGCTTCATTGGAGAAAGTCAGATCAGTGACTGAAAAGGACAATCCAGATCCCTGCAATTTAAGGGGAAATAAAATTGTGAGAATAAATAAAACAGAACTTTCCTTCTGATTATCAAGACAATTCCTAGGAAAAATCTTGTTTCAGAGTTACTCCTTTTGTCCCAGCCACTCAAAATCCTTCTTATCTTTCAACCAATCAAGTAAGTAAAATATATTTATGGCCCAAGACCAAACATCAGTAATCAGTATAAAAAAGTATTTAAAAAATAATAATCCTGAGAAAATCTTTTAAAAATTAGCAAATAATAACATAGAGGAAAGAACGTGTTGGCTTTTAGCAGCTGCAGCTCTTGGTGGGAATTATGCAAACGTCTTAGAGGTTTTTAATAAGTAATTGTCAGCCCAGAAGCCATATTGGAGCATCTTCAGAGTTGCCACAGCATGGCCAATTGAAGCTGTGGGAATAGGAGGTATATAGAGATAGCTGGGAATATGCAGCTAAAATAAAATTCTTTCTCTTGGTAACCAAGGACATTCTCACCAGGTGCTGGGAAGGCATGGACTGAAACCAACTGGAGTTGGGACTGTGACCTGGTTAGACCATGTGATGGACATGTGACCTGGGGGCAAGGACTTTGAGGTTTAGTTTGGATGTGAAAAACCTTGGGTCTTTCAGAGTTGGGTTTTCACCAGCTTTGCCAATATGATATTGTTAATATTTCTGCATTCCCACATTAAAAACATTAATTTCTATATGCTGTAAGATGCAGTTAAAATGGCTGACAGTGTTTTAGGTCACACCACACTAACAGCTTGGAGACAGGGAGTCTGGCTCTCACAAGACAGCCTCTTGAGCTGTCAATCATTGTTAAGTGTTACACTGTATGAGGGTAACCGGCAGCCCTAGAGGGCGCTCACTGATTCACTCATTCATACATGGAAAACTCTCCTGTGTCTACTCTGCATGTACTGCTTTCAGTTTCATTTCTGTAAGTGCAGCCACCTTGTGGCTTCTGTGAATATTGGTAAATAAAACAGTCTTTAGTTCAACAAGATCGTCTGGCACCCTGGCTTTGGGGTAGCCAGACGATCAGTTCATGGCTACCACCCCTCTTGATGCAAGGTTTAATATTTAATTGTTAATGGCATTGTGGAATCTAGTTTGCTGATGTCAGAAAATTAACAAATATTCCTAATAAATTCATACTTTGAGGAAACTCCAGGCTGCAGAGCTTTGATTGTGTTAGGTCTGTTTCTTGGAACACTGAAGTGATCACACAGGAGATATTCAGAGTCACCTTTTGCAAAAACAGTTAGAACTGTGAACAATTGGAAGGTTTAACCTTGATTGCCATGAAGTACATAATGGACAACCTAATAGTATATGTGTTCTGTTTCCCCCAAAGAACACGATTCAAAGTCAGTTTAGTTAAAGCAAACCACCACCTTCTTATTCTTCAAACACAAGAGCTGTTTTAAAAGTAAAACGCTATCTGTATCCAAGCCAAATAGAATCTGGGAAGTGTGCCAAGAAGTTATCAAACCAGAGTCATTCCCAAAGAATGCAAATAGAATCCGAAGCTGAAGAAGTCCACAGAAAGTTGTTCAAGAGCACAGATGACACATACCAGTATTCTGACAAGTTGCTTTCTGTGAAGAGCTGTTCCCAACCAACCCCCTTTTAATTGTGGTCCAATTAGTGGTCAGCTGCAGTCCAAACCCTCCCCTTTCAGCATAGCTGATGCTGCTGTTCCCTCCTCAATTAATCGCTGGGTTCTGGCATCAGCTAAGGGCTCCACCCCACTGCATTCAGAACCCACCGGCTCCCACTGGCTCATGGAGGGACCACCTTCAACTGGCATAATATCAACAGCTGATTCCTCCTCCAACTCGAACTCTCGCTCGGAGTCAGAATCAGCTGCCAAGTCAGCAGGACACTGCAGAGCCACAGCAATATGTGAGACAGTTTTTCTGCCTTCTTCTTGTTGTGGCCTCTGATGCTAAAACAGAGGCTAGGGAGTGCCTGTGCGTGTTAATCTGGAGCTCATTTCTTGGCTGCAGAGGGCTTTCCTGAAGTCCTCTGACAACAAAACAGGTTGGGGGTGATGTGCAAGTGGCAGCAAGCGGCCCCAGAAGAAGTGAGTTGGCAAGGCAAGGCAGATGTCAGGGTGTGGGAGGCTGCAACTATACTAAGGTAAGCAGATACTGGAGGAGTAAGAAGGCCTGGAGGAACATTGTGCATGGGGTCGCGATGGGTCGGACACGACTTCGCAACTAACAACAACAACAAGCAGGTACAGGGCACGTGGTATAGTTCCATCAGCTTATCCCCTCCCTAGCTTGAGTTTTTACCTGTGCACCTCTCCCCAACTTGTGCAACCAGGTGCAATGGAGTGGGTAGGGCTTATTTTGGTGATAGGGCTTATTTTGGGTGCACATGTAAAATCCAGCTAGGGCTTATTTTTGTATAGGCCTTATTTATGGGAAAACATGGTCATTATATAAAATTAGAAGCTGAATAGAAAACTGGTAATAAGATTTTCAGTTGGCCATAGAATTCTATGGTACTGGCTGGTACTATCCTAATGCTCCCCAACACCAATCATGCACTACTCATAAAAAGGGAAATGCTCTTTGCAAATTGAAATTACCACCACTCAAGTGCTACCTTTACTGTTGACATACCTGGTCATCTCCAGAGAGGACAGGCAGATCTCTTTCAGAATCTAAGGATGACATTTTCCTTGGCCGGCACTTGATGCTGCTACAATTGGAACAGAGAACTTAGTTTTCTCAAGCTGCAAAATGTAAGGAGAGGCAGGGGAGAGAATACTCATAATATCCTCCACTGCATTTGTATTATCACCAAAGTATTGTGAAAGAAATGTGCAAACATGTTATCACAACTTAGAAGGAGGAACAACACTTCAAAAATACTTGAATGAAAAGCAACCTGATTTTTATTTGGAAAATGGTGTCATTCTTCCTAAACAAAACAGACTGCTCTGCTGACTTGTAAAACAGCTTGGTGTTTTAAAAATTTCTGCAGGAAAAATTGCAAGAAAATACAGGGGTCCTTCTCTTAATGTATAATCACTTCCTTCTGTACTTTCTGAGCTCTTTTCACTATTGTGAATTTTGTTAAAATGAATAACCTCGGGGTACTCTAGAGGGACAAAGGTGTGTGTGTGTGTGTGTGTGTGTGTGTGTGTGTGTGTGTGTGTTTGTGTGTGTGTGATCATACGAGTTGCAGGAAGCTGGCAGGAAAAAAATATGGCAGGTGTCATTATCGCTGACGGCATTGATAGCGCTGGTGGATGATCTCTGGTGGGCCCAGGACAGGGGTTTTTCCTCTGTCCTGGTCCTATTAGACCTCTCAGCGGCTTTTGATACCATCGACCATGGTATCTTACTGTGGCATCTCAAGGGGTTGGGAATGGGAGGTACTGTTTTATGGTGGTTCTCCTCCTTCCTCTCAGGTCGTTCGCAGTCAGTGTTGGCAGAAGGGCAGAGATTGTCCCCAAGGCCCCTCATTTGTGGGGTGCCCCAGGTGTCAGTCCTCTCTCCCCTCCTGTTCAACATCTGTATGAAGCTGCTGGGTGAGATCATCCGTGGTTTGGGGGTGAGGTATCATCAGTACACTGATGATACCCAGCTTTTTATCTCCACCCCAAACCAACCCAGTGATGCCCTCAACATGATGTCCCGGTGCATGGAAGCAGTGCAGACCTGGATAGGGAGGAACAGGCTTCGACTCAATCCTGCCAAGACTGAGTGGCTGTGAGTACCGTCTGTCCAGGTTGTTCTATCTCTGGCTATCAGGGGTGAGGTGTTACCCCCGTGGACAGGAAGAGCAACTTGGGTGTCCTCCTGGATTCACAGCTTAGTTTGGAAGATCATTTGGCAGCCGTGACCAGGGGGGCATTTGTTCAGGTTCGCCTGGTATGCCAGTTGCACCCCTATTTGGACCGAGGTGCCCTATGCATGGTTACTCATGTGCTCGCCACCTCCCGTATAGACTACTGCAATGCTCTCTACATGGGGCTGCCCTTGAGGACCACCCGGAGGCTTCAGCTGGTGCAAAATGCAGCTGCGCTGGTTGTGATGGGGGTGTCCCGACACTCCCTTGTTACACCCCTCCTGCATGAGCTTCATTGGCTCCCAGTTGCCCTCTGGGTTAGATTCAAGGTGCTGGTGATTACCTATAAAGCCCTACATGGCTTAGGTATGGGGTACTTGCAGGAACATTTGCTGCCAGCAACAGCTTCCCATCACCCAGTGCGTTCCCACAGAGAGGGCCTCCTCAGGGTGCCATCAGACAGACAATGCCAGCTGGCGGCCCCCAGGGACAGGGCCTTCTCTGTGGCTGCACCCACCCGGTGGAACCAACTTCCCTTGGAGCTCAGGTTGGCCCCTGACCTCTGCACCTTCCATCGCGACTTGAAAATGTTTTTATTCCATCAAGCCGGCCTGGATTGACGGGAGGATTTTTAATGGTTTTTATGGTTTTAACTCAAATTTTATTGTAAATTTACTGCTAGTGGGATTGATAGTTCAATTTACTTTTAACTTTTGTAAGTTTAATGGTTTTACTATTGTGAGCTGCCCTGAGTCCTGCGGGAGGTAGGGCGGCATATAAATCACATTATAAATCAATTATTTATTTAATTAATTAATTATCAGATAGAAGACAATGAAGGAGAAAGCTGAGTGTGCGCATGATGACTTGGTTGAGGAATAGCAAACAATGCATAGCACCAGGAAAGTGGGCATGTCTTTCAAGGATTATTAGTTAAGATCAGGGGTGGGTTTCTACCAGTTCAGCCCAGTTCGGATGAACTGGTTGTTTGTGTTGCTTTGGGCAGTTGGAAGTGGGGCAACCAACCCACCCATGGTTCTAAGTGATCCTTTATCATTGCGCATGCATTCCATTAAGGCTAGAAAACAGCTGAGATGCAGCATAGGCGAAAAATAGCTCAGGCGCGCCAATCAGCTGGTTTTCAGCTCTGGTGCATCTCAGCTGATTTCTACCCCAAAGAGAATGTGCACATGCATGCAAAATGCACAGGCAAAGTGAACCGGGTTTTAGACCAGTGGAAACCCATCCCTGGTCAAGAAGGCACATCTCCAGATACCAATTGCAAAGCACAGGGGTACATCTCAATCCTCTCTTTCCGCATACTCTAGAACAGGGGTCTGCAAACTTAAACACTCAAAGAGCCATTTCCCACAGAAAAGAAAACACCGGGAGCCAATAATTTAACAACCAGTATGACTGGGTGGGCGTAGCCAACTCACATCACTTATTCCCATCCAGTTGCCTCCTGCTTTGGAATATGGAGTGAGTCTCCATCCCATGCCATCACCCTTACCTTCTCAGGCCAGGCGAGGAGTGACGGGGAGGGGAGGGCAGGGGAGTGCAGGAGCTAGTCAGTGGTGGGATCAGCTGACAGAGAGCTGCAGCAGAGGGCCGAAAGAGCCACATGTGGCTCCCGAGCCACAGTTTGCAGACCCCTGCTCTAGAAACATCAGCTTGGGCAATTCTAGAAACAATTTAGTGGACTAGATACTTTTCAAAAGAGGTCCTAAAAAGGTATCACTATTTTTCCTGCCTGCCTGCCTCTCTCATTCTACTTTCTCTATTATAGAGGATTTATAAGTATGAAGACCAATGGTGGTATCCTACCAGTTCGGTCTGGTTTGGCTGAATTGGTGACGATAATTAGGGGTGGTTCATCAAACCAGCAAAAACCACCCCGGCTGGCCCCGCCCCCCTGCCCCTGCCTCCCCCCGTTCCTTTTTTAAAGCTCAGCTGATTTGCACAGCAGAACTAGTATCCGCATGAATCAGCTGAGCTCCAGCTTTTCAAGCACAAGGAACACACTGTTCCCATCTATTTCTGCTCTCTCGAGTAGCGGAGGCAGTTTCTCTGGGCTCCACGGAGGCTACAGAGCCCAGAGAAACAGCTTCCAAGCTGCCCTGGAGAGCAGAAATGGATGGGAACAGCATGTTCCCTGTGCTTCAAAAGCCGCATACATGCATGGCTGCGCATCCGTGGAAGCTGGGCATGCTCATGCGTCCACGTATGCTTATTTTTAGCGAACTGGTGGTGCAATTATTTGAATCCCACCACTGATGAAGACTATAAAGTATCAAAGAGATACTTTGCAATGATTGTTGTTTTTTATGAGATAAAAGATGAGATTAAACAAAGATGTTGAATATGCATACTTTTTATAAGTTTGCTAAACTATTACTTCTTTTTTAAAAAAAAAATTATCCGTCTTTTTCCTTAAACATACATAGGTGCTTAAAGAATAGTGCATTGAAAATTGACAGAGGCACTTGGTACTTAACCTTGCAACTAGTTACGGCAGACCGAATTGCTTATGCACAATTTTGGAAAAAAGCAGATATTCCACCAGAGGAGTTTTTGATAAGTAAGATTTTGGACTGCGCGGAAGCCGATTGGCTCACAAAACCTCTGAATGACAAGGGGGATTCTGACTACTATATTTGCTGGGAAAGATGGTATGAGTGGATGAAGGAAAGGTCAGATAAAGATAATTAACAAAGTTAATGATTTAGGCGATGGAATAAGATCAGAATTATGTATACTGGAAAAAAATGTTTCACAAAAAAAATCACTATGGACAACCAAGTGACTCGAGCGAGTTCAAACTCGTACTGAAGGCGTATCACATGTTCACCTGCTGCCCCTCCAAGTCCCGCCTCCCAAGTGTTGCCAGATCAAAACTACATTGCCAAGTCTCATTACTTAATTTGTACACCTCATACATCTAAGGGAGGGAAGTAAGCAGTGGGGTGCCACAAGGTTCCATCTTAGGGCTAGTACTCTTCAACATCTTCGTAAGTGATTTAGATGAGGGAATAGAAGGGGAATTCATCAAAATTGCAGATGACAGAAAGCTGGCAAGAATACCCAACACCCCAGAAGGCAAGATCGGGATCCAAAAAGATCTTGACAGACTCGAAGAATAGACCCTACCAAAGAAAATGAAATTCCATGTGGAGAAAAGCAAGATTTTACACTTAAGCAGGAAAAACCAAAGGTTCAAGTATAGATTAGGTGAACCTGGCTCAAAAACAGTAACTGTGAGAGGGGCCTTGGAGTGCTAATGGATGATCGCTTAAATATGAGGCAAAAATGGGCAGCAGCCACCAAAAAATGCTAATACAATCCTTGGTTGTACAAACAGAGGCATAGAATCGAAATCATGTGGAGTATCAGTACCCCTTTATAAAACTTTAGTAGGATCACATCTGGAATACTGTATCCAGCTTTGGTCACCATGTTACAAAAAAGAAGTTGAGACATTGGAAAAAGGGAAGAGAAGAGCAACTAAGATGAAGGCCTGGAGACTAAAACATATGAAGGATGGTTGCAGGATTTAGATATAGCTAGTCTAGAGGAAAAAAGGACCAGGGTGGCATGATAGCAGTATTCCAGTTTTTGAGAAGTTGCTATCAAGAAGAGGGGGGCAATTTATTTTTCAAAGCACCAGAAGGTAACATGAACAATGAATGGAAACTAGTTAAGGAGAGAAGCAACCTGGAATTAAGGAGATACTTCCTAACAGTGAGAACAATTAATAAGTGGAATAGCTTGCCTAAAGAAATAGTGGGAACTTCACCACTGGAGTTTTTTTTTTCAGAAGCAACAGGACAGCCACTTGTCTCAAATTGTATAGAGTCTCTTGTCTGAGCTGGGGGTTGGACTAGAAAATCAAGTCCTCTTCCTGCTCTGTTCTGGTTGGTTGATTGAACATCTATGTGCTTGCTAAAAACTGACAATGACTTGATGGCCCATAATCAATCAATCATAGAGATAAATTCCAGGTATGGGATGTATGCATACAGTGCCTACCTTTTGATGTCCAAATTCTACTGAGTTGTCCTATTTCAGAATGTCTTCATTCTAAACACTGATCTGGCATCAACAGAAGTCCTCTCTTCTCCCAGTTTTCCAGCAAAGTGTAAACACAGAGGTGGTCTTGGCTCAAGAAGAATGAGACATCAATTCTTCAAGACATTCCTTATAAAGCCATTAAACTCTGTACCATTAGTGTTTGGCAGAACTCCGCAATCATTCTTAATATCCAAAAGTCATCTTGTTTTCCTGATTAAATTATGCTTAATGGAAAATTAAATATCCTGTTTAAATTACCCTTAATGGGTACCATCCCAGAAGGAAAAGAAGCAAGAAAGGGGAAAGTTGGATTACTGTTTTTCATTTCTTTCCTGGGGATGTCAAACACTAGAGAGCATTAAGTATCACTGAAGGAGAATATTTGCAGCTCAGGTTGAAATGAGGAGTCCGTGGTGTTCTCTGAGCTTGCAGATGTTTCATGAGCAAAATGAGGTAACATCTCGTTAGTAGCACTGATGATATTACCCGGTTTGGGTAATGAAACCTCTGCTAGAAAACCATCAGAGAGTACCAATAACCCCCCAGAAACAAAGTAGTTTTCTGTACAACTCAAGAAATGAAAACACTCAAGGGTTGACGTTGTCAGGACTCCAATGAAGGATCGCCATTCCAGCAAGAACTCAGACTCACGATGTACATCCAGTTATACTTTATTAGCAGACCTCATGTTGACAGCCCGACATAATTCCAAAACTGATTCATAAGTTTCGATTCTCCCCTAAAGGAGTTTCAAAGCCTTTCATCATGTAATAAAAAGCATTATCCAAGCCAAGCCAACTAGTTGGTGCGCAATATCAAATTAACCTAATTAATTAATCTGCTGCCAGCTTCATCTTCCCACTGGCCGGTCCGCGCCCATCGGGTGGGCCTCCTTCGGGTGCCGCCAATAACGGAGTGTCGTCGGGTGGTGCCTAGGGGAAGGGCTTTCTCAGTTGGGGCGCCCACCCTGTGGAACCAGCTCCCGGTGGAGTTGAGG
>JANHFR010038631.1:0-15726 GCA_032468015.1 Mimophis mahfalensis | reverse complement strand
GGAATTCTGGGAGTTGAAGTCCACACATCTTCAAACTGCCAAGGTTGAGAAACACTGAACTAGATGTTGCTGTTGATGTTGCAGTGTGCTGTTCAATCAAAGGTATCTATTTCATTTACCTACCAGTTTGTTTTCTGGTAGGATATTTTCTGTTGCTGACCACTGATAATCCTTTATTAATAGTAATTTCTTGCACAATATACACAGATAATTTCATAAGGTATTTGATTTTATTATTGAAAGTCTTTACATTCAGCCTTGCTTTGCCAGATTATTAATCAAATGGAAATTTTATGGGATGTTTCTATAAGACTGAATGGCTTGATGTAACGATGTGGCAAGAGGTTATCACTTAGTATATGCTAGCTGTTTTCACCTTCTGTTCTAATTATTATTATGCTGGAGATGGACATTATGCTGGAGATGGACATTTAACAAAAACATGATTCTATCTGTAGCTCAACCCACAGAAAAATATGGCGATTTTTGTTATATGAAACATTTCCCCCAGAATTTGAAAAAGAAAAACCAAGTGTAATGTGATTCTGTCAGTGTGCACTTATTCAAAATAGAGGTAACAATCATTTGTCAAAATCTGCTTTTTGTGGGGTTTTTTTCAAAAGAAACTTTGAGGAAAATAGCTATATATTCACTGCTTCAGAATTTAAAGGTACTTTGAGTAGATCATTCACTGATCTGTATACTGTTTTGTTCTTGTAATGGTTCATTAGTTTTTATTGCAGATTTGATACCCTGAAGCAAACATTGCATACTTTTTATAAGTAAATTTATATTAATTTTAATTTAACTTTTTTAATTTTAATCTCAGGGCGGCTTACAATGTGTTTTAGCATTAGTTAGGGAAATAAAAAGTAATGTTTGATTGTTTTTCCTATGGATTTCAATTCATAGAAAAATTGCAGTCCAAACTGCAATGTTTTGAGGGCAGTTATTTGCATTTTCAAAATACATTCCCATTTTTAAAAAAGAATCAGAACTGTCTTTTAACACGGTTTTGCAATGGTAAACATCTATGGAAACATTGTTTTGTGCAGTAAATATCAAATACTAAAGGAAGAAAGAGTCTAAATAAAGCATGCAATCATTAATAGGAATCCTTAATAGGAATCTACTAGCAAAATCTTTATTTAGAAAGTGAAAATATATCTTTCATGCTCTCACAAGCATACATCTGGAGAAAGGTATCAGGAAAATGGGCCTTTTTCAGAAATGTGGTACAGAGGTAGCATATTTAGATATAATGTTTCAAGTAATGTGCAATACCTGCTTTTAAAGAGGAAATAAATAATCATCATCAGACTAACGAGAGCTGGAATGGACCCTGGAGGTAATTCTAGTGCAGGCCCCTGCTCAAACAGGAAACTCTACACTACCAGTGGTGAACCTGTGGCATGCGTGCCAGAGTTGGCATTCAGAACCCTCTCTGTGGGCATGTGCACCGTCACACCAGCTCATCTCCATCGCGTTTCTCTGTTGCATTTCTCGCCGTCATTTACAGGAAAACAAAAGTTAGTGGGACTAAAAAAAAAAAAGTTCACTCACTCAATTCCAACTTCTCGCGAAAGAAAAAGATCTCACGAAGTTGAAATTGATTGAGTGAAGGGTTTTTTTTTAGTCCCACAAACTTTTGTTTCCCTGCACATGATGGCAAGAAACACGACAGAGAAATGTGACAGAGCTGGAAATCAGGCAGGCAAAGAAATGCTTGGGGTGGGTGTCAGCAACCCGTGGCTCCAGAGCCACATGTGGCTCTTTCATCCCTCTGCTGCGGCTCCCTGCCTCAGCAGAAGGGTGAAAGAGCTGTCAGCAATGGCTGGAGCCTTAGTGTGGGAGCGAAGTGCCCCTGCGCTTGCCTTTGCGCAAAGCAGCATTCTGTCTTCATCGTGGTACATTTGCTGTTGCTGCCTCCGTGGCCTGCCCACAGCTCTTGTCTTGTGCAGTGCCGTGAAATTTAGTGTGCTTCACAATGGGGGAGGTGGGGCCCCCTCCTCCTGGAGCCCATTACGATGCAGAGCCGCAATGCAACCCTGCATCATCATCATCAGCTTGCTCTTGCCTCCTGGATGTCAGTTGTTTTTCCTGCAGAGCTGCCGGTGTTGTGATGCCCCGCATGAGCACATTGCTCCTGGGCTCTGTCAGAGAGAGGAGGGGGAACCTATTTTCCAAACCAACTGAAGGCCAGACAAGGAACAGTGGATGGAAATAGATCAAGAAGAGATTAAATCTAGAAATAAGGAGAAATTTTCTGACAGTGAGAATAGAATAATCAACCAATAGAACAGAAGTTGCCTTCAGAAGTTGTGGCTGGTTCATCACTGGAGTCTTTCAAGAAGAGACTGGGCAGCCACTTGTCAGAAATGGTATAGGGTCTCCTGCTTGAGCAGAGGTTGGACTACATGACCTACAAGGTCCCTTCCAACTCTGTTATTCTGTGTTCTGTTATGGATATAAACTTTTGAACCTAGGTAGATAAAATCTGTTTGATTTCTTCTCCAGGTATTTACAATAGGGTGGCTTTGCCTGTTGATATAATCTCAGAGTTCTGTTTTTGTTTACTATTCAACAGCATACTGGTTTTGTCTGTTTCACCTTCAAGAAAGCTTTGGTTGGAAGGTGAAAGAATACAGTACAAAATCCTGCCTGCTCTTAACATTTGTTTTTAGAAGCTGACTTGCACAAGCATACAGCAATATAATCGTTGTATGTATAATCAAGACTGGAGTTTTCATCCTACAAGAAAAAAGCTCTGTTGATATTGGAATTATCGGTGTTGAAAATGTCATGTTTTTGTAGACATTCTCAACTTACATTTTTACTATATAGCTAAGAAAATAACCCACAAGTATCTCATGAGAGTGAGTGGTAAAGTTGGCTCCGTTCTGATCTGAGCGGAATAACTGAAACACATATAAATATATGCCACATTTAATTCATTTTTAATTATATCCTGTAATTACATAATGAGGATGCACATCTGACATGAAGAGATAACATTGTCATCCTACTGAATATGGTTGTTCTGTTCTTTAGTGTTTCCTTCCCAGATATTCTTCCAATTCTAGGGATGCCGAGTTAGAATAGGATTTCAAGGCAATCGGACAACAACTGTGATAAAAGTGACACAAATATATTGGAAATCGCCAGTTATTCAAATTGTCTATTTAGAAGACAAAACTGCAATCATGTTCATGTATGAAGAATCACAATGAGGCTTATTTCAAAGCAGAAGCTTTACCCTTCGATTAGTTCGTCATTATAGCTGTACAATAGAGAAGCCACAACTGGTACCTTTATTTCTATAAAATATACGAATAGTCTTTGACTTATGATCTGTTGCTTAATGGCCATTTGAAAAAAATATTTATGATCCATCCTCAAAATTAAAACTGCTGCACCACCCTGGTAGTCAGATGATCATTTCAGGCACTGGGCAACTGACTTGCATTTAAACTGGTTGCAGTCACACAATCACATTTTGTGACCTTTTTTGCCATTTTCTGGCAAAAAACACCCATTGGATAAGCTTTATTCCTATTCAGACATGTTAACTTGCTTAATGACCATTGTAAAAATGGTTGTTAAGATCAAGTCTGGTCATGTGATGATTTGACTTATGACTGCAATGACTTATGACCAAAATTCCAGGCTCAATTGTGAGTGTAAGTCGGGGGTTGGCAACGTGTGGCTCTAGAGCTGCATGCCGCTCTTTGGGCCCTCTCTTGTGGCTCCCTGTTGCATGATCCCACCACTGGCTGCCCCCCCCTCCTCTCCCGCTCATTCCACACCTGCCTGAGAAGAGAAGAGCGGAGGCGGCAGATGGAGTCTCCTTCCGTATCCCAACACAGGAGCGAAGCACCCCTCTACTTGCCTTTTTTCCAGCCCTCGTTGGTGCTGTGCATACCTTGGCCACTGGGGGAGACGCACAACTTTTCTCTGCCCTGAGACACTGGCTGGGCCAGCTACAGCTGATGCTCCACGTCATAATGGGCTCCAGGAGGAGGTGGAGGGGACGTGGCCTCCCCTATTGTGAAGCACAGTAAGTTTACATGTGCTGTGCAAGGTGCTGCAAGAGCAGCAAGCAGCCATGGAGGCAGCAAGAGCAGCAGCATCAGTGTCTCGGGGTGGAGAGAAAGACGTGTGTCTCCCCATATTCCCCTCACTGTCTCCATGGCCGCCTTTGCTGCTCTTGCAGCGCCTCCTCGTGCAGCACACTTAAACTTCCTAGGCCAGGTAAGGAGTGAGTGGGAGGAGAGGGCAGGGGGTGGGGCCAGCCAGTGTGGGATCAACTGATGGAGCCACAGCATGGGGACAAAAGAACTTCCTTTATCTGGGAACCTGAAATGACTCTTGATTTAAATCGTATAGTAAAAAGCACCCAAAGAAGAAGAAAGAACGACATCAGTTAAAAAAAAACAAATAAAACCCCCAACCCTCACCTGTTTTTGGAAATGGTTCAAGAGGGAAGACATATGCATGCGTGAGCGAGAGATAGAAGGAGATGAGAGAGAAAGAGAGAGAAAGAGGTGAGAGAGAGGGGTGGACAAAGAAAAGAGAGAGAGAGATGAGAGAGAAAGAAAGAGAAAGACAGAAGACAGAGAAACCTGTTTAAAAGAAAATAGGTGGCTGGGGAGGGTCATGTGACTGGGAGTGAGTGATGTCGAGTTGGCCACACCCACCCAAGTTTTGTGGCTCCCGGTATTTTATTTTCTTTGGGAAACAGGCCCAAATGACTTGTTTGGGTATTTAAGGTTCCAGAATCCTGGTGTAGGTCAAAGACTCCCTGTATTTTATCGTTACCTAGTTTCCTCTTGAATGCTGTGTTGTTTTCAATGTAACGAAAATGTTAACCAAAGCTTGGGTTCTTTAATTTCTCCTTCAGTTATACATTTCCCATAGAACTGTTCAAAATACAGTGATGCAGAAAAAGTGACTTAGTTTGGTCCTCACACTACTGTCCATTGCAGTATCCCCAGGGTCACATGATCAAAGCTGGGGCACTTGGCAATTGACATATGTTTATGATGGTTGCAGTGTCCTATGGTAACATGTTCACCATTATGGCTTGGGACCGGAGTATTTGAGGGGACACCTGCTGCTGATGTCATCTTCCCATCACCCGGTCTGCTCCCATCGAGAGGGCCTGCTCTGGGTGCCACCGGTGGTGGAGTGTCAGTTGGCTGCTCCTAGGAGTAGGGCTTTCTCTGTGGGGGCGCCCTCCCTATGGAACCAATTACCGGTCGAGCTGCGGACCGCCCTTGACCTTCCCACCTTCTGAAAAGATCTGAAGACCTTGCTCTTTGAGTCAGCCAGTCTAGATTAAATGGGATTGTTTTATTTATATGGGAAGGCGTGTTTTGGTTTATTTCCATTTTAACTTTGTATTATTTGTTTTAATATCTTGTAAACCACCCTGAGTCCTCATGGAAAAGGGCAGTAAGTAAGTAAGTAAATAACCAACCAACCAACCAACCAACCAACCAACCAACCAACCAACCTTCCTTCCTTCCCACGTGGCTTCCAACAAGCAAGGTTAGTAGGGGAAAACAGTTTCACTTAACACCTGTGTGATTTCACTGTGGTAGAAAGGGTTGTAAAATTAGACTTGACTCATTTAACTCCATTGCTTAATGACTGAAGTTTTGGTCCCGGTTGTGGTTTTCATTTAAGGACTACCTGTATTGTCTGAATAAGTTCTGACCCAGATGACTGAGAATCTCCATAAGCATTCTGACTATATAGTACAAGCAAGTTTTTTGGCTCAACTTTCTTACCCAGTTTAGTAGTTGTAGAACAAAACCTTTTCAACTTCTGTAATTGCACTGCATTTTTTTTAAAAAAAGAATAATACTGTTGCTGTGTGAATGATGATGAAATTAAGTACAATAATTTATTTATTGAAAACTGTGAAATTATTTGTATTTTTACACAGTAGTAAAATTGCCCCATAAATTGCTAAATAAACCCAGTGGCTATTCCTTTTAAATAAAAATTAATAGTTGCAAGTTGTGATTCCAAGCTATTTTCAGAAATAATTACAGGAGAAATTTAGAACTTAAATGAACACATGTGGAAACATTCCGAATACACATTTGCTTGAAAGTTAGCTCCATTATGCTTGGAGATATCTCATTAGACATGTAGAATTGTTATGCAAAGTTCCATTTCACAACTGAGTTTAGTTATATAAAATATAAAACATGCCCTTTGAAAATTTAAACCTTTGCTACATAATATATTTGTAAACAATGCACACTCCATTAAATTATCCTCTCTTGCCGGGCCCTCAAAATTAGTATCCATCTACGCATTTTGTAGTAATGAATTCAGAAGTTAAGTATTGATTTAAGCGGATGGGTGTACATGACTACACAAGATTGTGCAGTGGGAACAGAATTTTTAAATGAGCTCTAGTACAGTATTGCAGGCAAACTTTTCCCACAGCCTGGAGTTTGATCCTAACAGGGCTCAAAGTTGACTTAGCTTTCCATGCTTCCAAGGTCAGTAAAATGAGGATCTAGATTGTTTGGGGCAATATGCAAATAATGATTTACATTGTATGTAAACCATCCAGAGAATGCTGTATGGGGTGGAGTTTAAACCTAATTGCTATTGCTAAATGCTATTGCTATTAAAGCATGCTTCAAATACATTTGAATTTGAAAAAAAAATACATTTGAAGGTACCACTAGAAGAATTATTATTTAGCATATGATGAGAGCATGAAAAAAGAGAAGCACATACACACACACACACATACACCCACTCCATGCAATTATATACAAAAACTTTTACGCAGTACAGGTAGTCTTCAGCTTTTTTAAAAAAAATCAATTTATATGCTGCCCTTGTTCGGAGACTCAGGGTGGCTTACAACCTAATGCAACCTAATGCATAGCAATAGCCTTCATTCTTATGTAAGTACCTGCTTATTAGGCCATTCGCCCCCACCCCTAAGTGGTGTTTTAACAAAGTCAGCATATTGCCCCCAACAATCTGGGTCCTCAGTTTACCTACCTCGGAAGGATGGAAGGCTGAGTCGACCTTGAGCCTGGTGAGATTTGAACTCACCTTAATTGCAGACAGCTGGCAGCTAAGTGCTACATAACAGCACTTAGTCCACTGCACCACCGAGGCTCTTAAAGGCTTAAATCAGTTCATTTAGTGACTGTTTGAAGTTACAATGGCACTGAAAAAAGTGACTTATGTCAATTTTTCACACTTACGTCCGTTGCAGCGTTCCCATGGTCACATGATTTATATTCAGATGCTTGACAACGGGTTCATATTTATGACAGTTGTAGTGTTCCAAGGTCATGCAATCCCTTTTTGTGACTTTCTGACAAGCAAAGTCAATGGGGAAACCAGATTCACTTTATAACTGTGTTATTAATTTAACAGCCGCTGTGATTCACTTAGCAAACGTGGCAAGAAAATTCATAAAATTGGGCGAAACTCACTTAACAAAATTTCTCACTTAGCAACATACATTCTGGGTTCATTTGTGGTTATAAGACAAGAATTACCTGTATTACCTGGCCTCATAACTGGATGTCCAGTTTAGCTATTGAGGAGATGACCTCTGGTGTTGCTTCATGTAGATCTTCTAAGGCAGTGTGTCTTAACCTTGGCAGCTTGAAGATGCGTGAACTTCAGCTCCCAGAATTCCTCAGTCCACACATCTTCAAACTGCCAAGGTTGAGAAACATTATTCTAAGGAACCAAAGAATGTGGACAGTTTTGCATGATACATTTAATAGTTTATATTTTAACACCATAGTCAACAAGGGGAGTCTTTCAAGCCCATTGATGCATGGCAGAGGTATGTTTTCCAATGTTATATTTATTTCTGTTCGGTTTTGTCCAGACAGAGTGGGGCAGGTGAAAACCAGGTAGCTTGGTAGAAAGATCACTAATGGATAGGCCTTGAGAAGGTAACTTGGACCATTCTTCTCTCCAGGCATTCTCAGGGTTAAACTGGGTGACTGTGAATTTCTTTCAGCAATTAAATAATTGAAGTTACATTACATATTTTGAAGAGTTTTTAAATGGCTGCCTGGGGGTCACACCACACTCACTTCAACCAATGGTCAGAGTTGTTTACCCCTTTACCGTCTGGTGAATGTATCCAGTGCTTTGCGCCTGCCAACGGTTTGCTCCACTTTCCTATAAAAGGGAGGTCATGCCAACCTACCCTTGCTCTTCCGTATTTGCTCTTCTGAATTTGCTCCCCTGTGCCAGTTCATGTATACTTGCTGAATAAAAGTTCCCGATTGACAACCTTAGATGACGAATCTCATCTGTCGTGACACCATCATCTTTAAAACAAATATCTAACAACAGCTGTTTTCCAGGCTGACTTATGGGATTTCAGTTTTGTGAAATTAGAATAGAAACCCTCAGAATAAAAATGATTTTTTTTTAATAAAAATACTTTATTAAATTTTGTACAACACATAAAAACAACCCAGACCCTCTAACATTTCACATTCATATCCCATCCCCCACCCCCTTCCCTTCCCAAGTCAACCCATACACTACAAGACCAAACAAAACATAAATGGTTTATGATAATAATAATAAATCATTCCTAGTAATATGATCTATTTTGATCTTGCTTTTTTCAAGCAAAAATGGCTAAATGTTCAAGTTCAAGTACGTGAAAGGAAAGTAATGGTGCATGTCAGTGGAGATTCCCAGTCATCCAGGTCATGATTATCCCAAAGGTGCTTTTTTTTCAAGAGGCAACTGGACTTTCTTGCTTTTATTTGAAGACATTTCACTTCTCATCCCAGACCTTCTTCACCTCTGACTGGATTTGGGGAGAATGGAAGAATTTATGGAAGAATTTATGTTTCTTGCATATAGCTGGAATGGAAGAATTTATGTTCCTTGCATATAGCTGGTAATTTGCATTCTTTTAGAGAGTTGTTGTGGCCACTTAGAGGTTTATCTGTGTCCTCAGGGTTACCTGAGTGGTGCAAATGGGTGTGGAGCCTTCTTGGAACTGCTGAAAGGACTATGTCATAGGCTGGAGACAGATGATGTAATATCCTCTTCTGTTGAGAGAGGGATGTTCAGTTTTGATATAGATTTCCTCTTTGACCCATCTTTCAAACCAGCGGTCCACTCTGTCCAAAATGTGGACTTTGCTGTCTTCAAAAGAGTGGCATTTGTCTTTTAAATGCAGATGGACTGCTGAATCTTGTGGTGCACAAGAGTATGATTAACTGGAATATACCATGGAAACTCATTTATAATAGCTTAGAAATGTATTAAATACACTCATGAAAGATGAAGTGTATTTAATTACTAAGTATAATAGTTTTAAAGTCTTTTAACTGTAAATCATCCTGTCCAAATACCATTGTCTAAAAAGAAAACTACCGTAATAACTTCAGTTGTAAGTCTTGTGAGGGGGAAAAAAGATTCAAAATTTTTGGCTTCTGATACCCAATTTAGATTGATCTAATACTGTCTCTTAAAATATTAATTGCCAAGCGTTTTACAGTCGTGGGCTACTAAATATTTAGGAAATACAGAAAACATCTCCATGTGGTTTCCTCTGAGAAAGGCCTCATTTGGTTTGCAAGCAGTATGGTGATTAGAGCTGCATTTGTGTCTACCCTTCCATTTTTAAAGAATAAAAAATTAATTTTTCTCCAAAATGTTTGCAAAATTTAGTATCTATTTACCATTTAATTATTTTTTTGTATTTTATATAATGATAAAACTACATTAAGTTTTTGGTCAAGAATGATCTTAAATTAAAAAAACCTCTGATTATAAAGGGATTAAATTTAAGTGGGTTTTTAGCCCACAAAACCCTATTTTTAGATATTGTCTTATCTCCTATGGATAACTTCCTTTGTACAAAGTTATAATTTGAGTATTAGAATGGCACATAGGAACTCACAGTCAATAACTATCCTTGAGAACATTAGCTACCTGAATTTTATCACTTAGGACACTACTATTATCTGTTGTAGTCTTAAATTAACCAGTTTTCAGTCCCAGTTCATTTTGAAAATCAGCTGTTAGACAATGAAAAAGGGAGTCTGAGTTAGTGGGAAGCTATGATTTGGCCTGCTGACTTTTGACAATGTTTGTGGCAGTCCAGGGTTCATAGGTTAGGAATGTGGGAAACCTGCAGCAAACCACTTGAGGTGAGTTTGTGAGTCATTCTCACATTTAAGGTTTCGTTTGAGTAGAACGTATTTTATAATTCTTTTATATGCTTTACAACATTTTTAAATTACATTGGTGTTTTTTTTACTTTAAAAGCACTCAAAGTAGCTTGAGTATTAGTGTATTTGAGTGTTTATATGATTACTGCTTACTTGATTTTTACTGCAAAATATCTGAAAATTCTTTTTTGTTTTTCCCCCTATTCAGTAAATCTATATTTGGATAGAACAGAAAGGGGATACAACTAGCTTTCTGATAGATAATTAGGGAGGCAGCCATGAACTGTAATTTTGCTGATACTGGAATCTGAGTATGGATAATTCCAGCTTAATTTGCATTTATTCATCCCTATTTCCATAGGCTTCTCTGTCTTCCAATAAGAGCCATAAAATGTATAAGTTGCATAAGATAGAAAATGGGGACGGCCCAGTCACCCCCTGAAGCTGTAAAACCATATAACACGGATATCAGACATTTTTATTTTTACCTATCTGATTGTTTTTTTAAAAAAATATTCCATATCTGTTTCATTATAACTGCTGATTAATTCTGAATATTAATCAGCAATTCTATATAAATCATAGAAAGTTTCCCTCACTCCTGGTGAAAGTTCCATTTCTTATCCAAGAATTTGAATTGTTCCTGGCATAAGGGGTGGTGGTGGAATAAATTATTATTATAATAATAGGCACCTTAGTGCAATCCCAATACAACTGGAGCACCACTTGAACACCAGTAGCGTTGACAAAATCACTGTTAATCAATTACAAATGTAGCTTTCCTTGGAACAGGGTTATATCTTGTGTCAATGCCTTTAATACCATCAAGCAAGAACATCTGGCTATCCCTCGATAGGGGGAAGCCCTCGAGAGTGGATAAAAATGCCAGTCCAATCTAAACTTCTGGCTGACTATGCAACCAAGAATAATAAAGGTTCATGTTTTAAGCCTCTGCCCTTCCCTGGGATTGAGAATGAAGCTTGTTTGGATCTGTACTAGAGGTGGAGAATCTGATGCTGTACAGTATAGGTGTTTGGTTTTCAACTTTGATAGCCTTAAACAGCATAGTAAATGTTTACGAATGGTGGAACTCTAACCTATCGGGAAACGATAGATGACATACTGCTGGTTCACACACTTCATTTGATTGTTTGCTCTTATTTAAGACAAGCTAGCTGATGACCCAGCTTCGCTCAGGTATAGTGGGGGGCCTGGCTAACTCACCCCGCTGCCGCCTCTGCTGCTTCCTGCTGCCTCCCCCGTTCTCGGTTGGCCCCACCAGGCCCAAACCCTTGCAGCCTCATCCAGGATGGAGGGGAGACGGCTGGGCAGCAAAAGCCATTGCCTCCCCCAGTCATTGTTCCTACAATTCCCAGCATTCTTGTTGTCCGATTTGCATGCCTTGCCTCTGTTGGCTGGAGAGCCTCTGTTGCCTGGTAACCGTCTGCACATGCTCAGTACAGCTTTTCTCCTGTAGAGGTGTGGGGGTGTCCACTTCAACACCCTTTTTGCGGGACAAAGACTGGTCAACTGCGCTCCCCCCCCCCCAGTGCTCATCTCCGGAGTTCAAAGTAGGTGCCTGTGAAGTTTGGGCCATTTTGGTTCACGGGTGAAAGTACCTATTGGGGACATACCCACAAACACAGGCACCAAACACTTCTCTTTTATAGATATAGATAAGCAAAATATTGTTTTAGTACATTTAGTGCATTTTAGTAGATTTCAGATCTAGCATATTTGAAGCTTAAATACTACTATACTCAAGGTTTATTGAAAGTAAGGATTGATTCCAATTAACTTCAGTCTGTTCTTTAAATAAAAATAGTTGCCTTCTTAAATGGCATTCCCTTCCAGTTCTGAAGGAGGATGAAAGGAGAATTCTTATTTAGAATGTACACCAAGAGTCCTTCGGGAGATGGGCGGCATACAAATCCAATCCAATCCAATCCAGTCCAACCAGCTGATTCTTAAATAACTTTCTTTAAACTACATGTAACTACCTTGATTTTTTTTTTAATTCTGATGAATTGTAAAAAGAATGATATTGTTGGAAGAAAAATTCGATCCATCCAAGCTGAGAGAAAGATGCTGGAAATAAAATGGAGACTGACTGTGAGGAAAGAAGGTCTCTGTTTTTTTTCCCCCCAAATTTTTTATTTACTTTTAAAGTTACATAAAACATCTCACTTTGAAGGGTGCGTTGTCCGGGTTACATCAAATACCCCGTCAGATAGTATCATTTCCTTATGATACTATCTTCATGATACAATCCAATATCTTTTCCTTCCACAATTATCAGTTACTCTTACTCTCATGGTTAAATATTCCTATGTTTAAACTTTCTATTATATCATAGATACCATTTCTAATGTCATTGTTATACATAATTCAAATTCAACAATTCATCATTACTAATTACTGATCATTACTAATACACAATATTTCTTCATATAATAATATTTCTGCTTCTATCATTAACTATTATTCTCTTTCATTTCTATTCTGCAACCAACGATAGAATGTTTCCTCTCATTCATCTTTCCCTTTATTTACTAACATTAACCCATCCATCTCTGCACATTCTAGGATTTTCCTTATGATACTCTCTTCAGATGCTATTACCTCAGTTTTCCAGTTTTGAGCAAATACAATCCTTGCTGCTGCCAGTACATGAATAATTAAATATGCATTGTCCTTGTTAAACATTATCCGGCAATATTCCCAACAAGAATATTTCAGGTTTCCATTCAGTATATTGCATTGTCATTTTTTCTAACCAGTTACATATCTTTAACCAGTGAAAGAAGATCTCTGTTTATTTAGGTGCCAGAAACTTCAGTGACAGCAGCATGTTCCTGGGATGACTGACAAAATGGGGTTGAGATAGGTGGTCTTTTATACATTCTTTGGGGCCTTGTGATTGGGATGTCTGTTCCTGTTCAAAAATATGTCCATTAGTATTCTAATAGCTGTTGCCAGATTTCTATGAGGTCATTTAGAGATCATGGCTGGCTCTACAGGTAAAAAAGGAAATGCAGACCCAAGTGTTTGTCTGAACTAACCTTGTCAACTTTTGCTTGCCTAATTGTGTTGCTTATTTAGAGTCTCTGCTCTTTGCTTATGATCACAGTGCCCCAATCTTTATGAATGGATGCAAAATCTCCTAAAAATTTGGCCTCTTCCTGGTTCTGCTTGAAGCTGTTTTCCTATGGCAGGAAGACTAGGGATCCTTTCTGTCTTTGTTAAGATTTTATTCCCATTTGTCCCTTAGGGGAAATATTCTATCTTGCCTCTTTTTAATATTCAGAATAAAGAATATTTTAATCTGGGGAGTGGGGGCTTCCTACAATATTTACAGAAGAAGGAATAGTGATAAGTAAAGAACTTGTTGCATACAACATTTGATGATGTTTCTATTCTGCTCTATCCATTCAAGATTCAAGAAAGGATTAGAAAGAGATATGTGAGTATATTAACTGCTCAACAATTAACACAATCCACATTAAAGAAATCACTGTGTAGATAAAGCTGAAATAAGGGGAGGTCTTTGACTATATTGACTTTCTATAGAAATAATTGTTTACGACAGTGGTTCTCCACCTTCCTAATGCCGCGACCCTTTAATACAGTTCTTCATGTTGTGGTGACCCCCAACCATAAAATTATTTTCACACACACCTGTATTTGTATTGAAATATGTGTTTTCCGATGGTCTTAGGCAACCCCTGTGAAAGGGTCGTTCGACCCCCAAAGGGGTCCCGACCCACAGGTTGAGAACCACTGGTTTAGGACTTTCAAATTAGCAAGCATCCTTTACTTTTTGATAAATTGCATTTTTATATTGCCTGTCTGTGAGTGTTTTTCTAGTTAAACTAAGTTCTAATAAGTGACCTAGAAAGCTTTTAGTCAGCTTCTTTTCCTAGAAAATGTTCTAACAGGTTTGATATTTATCTCTTTAAATTACTACAGCTCACTCTAATGGTATATAGAAGCTGCAAGTAACACAGAATCCAGCAGTTAGATGACCAGAAGCAGAATATAAAGTCATATAACCTAGACCAGTGATGGCAAACCTTTTTGGCACCGAGCGCCAAAAATGGGAGGGGGGAATGGGCATGGCCACCCACGTGCCACTTCCTTGTTTGGGCTTGGGAGAGCGCGCGCATGCGTGGGGGGTGGGGCATAGCAGGCGGCATCCCCTCTACCACCCTCTGCGCGTGCGCACACACTCCCAAGCTCCCAAAACGCTGTGAAAAAATGCAAAATTTTGAGGGGTTTTTTGGCGTTTTGGGACTTGGGAGAACGTGCGCAGGCATGGGAAGCAGGGAGCAGCGATAGCTCACATGCTGGGCGACATGGCTCCATGTGTCACTTTGGGCACACATGCCATAGGTTCGCCATCACGGACCTAGACTGAATAAGAATGACTATGCTTAGAGCTCTAAAAGCTTTGAGCATGATAACTTGAAGTCCCTATATGATCTTATCTCTCATGAATAATCAATTTGCATTTTAGAAAAATCAAAATTTTATATTACTTTATATCTCATTTGAAATTTTTGGAAAAACACGAAAGTCTATGTAGTTGTACATATTTCCTCTTTTGAGCTAATTCAAATCTGGAAATGAAAATTTGTTCTTCTGAATATGAAGACAGGACCACACACACACATGCACACACACCCTTCCTCTTGAAATGTTTCCCTGCACTCTATTGTTTATTAAGAATAAGGTTCAAAATAAGAATAGAAACATGATTTGTGAAGTTACTTGAAAGAGTTTTTCAAAGTGAGAGAAACAAAGAAGGAAATGACTGAAATAATGGTTAGTGACAAAGCCAAGACTGTTGTAAATATATTAACCATATATTTGCAATTGTCCTGGCTTTGTCAAATAACAACTTTGTAAATTAAAAGATTTTAATGAATCTTATGTGCAAGATTAATCTTTTTCTTTTTTTAAAAAAAGGTGAGCTCATTAAGTTAAATATGAATTTATGTCATTTGACATCTATGGAAGTAACGACAACCCTAATTTACAGTTCTGCGGAAAGTGGTTAGATAAGATTCTGTGTGTGCCAAAGTACAGCAATAAACCCCTGCCTAGAAGTGCAACAGGAGGGTCAAGGATAATAAGGCTTAGTTTTACACCCACACCCCACATCACAGAAATGGCCAGAGGAGAGAGGGAGATTTTTTTATTGCAGGCACAAGAAATCCTGTGAAATTTGCTACTGAACCGAGCAATTCAGGATGCAAAGTAGAACAGGATTAATATTACGTCCCTCTCTTCCACTTTTACTTGGTAATGGTCTTCAGTTCTCAGCCTTGGATGTTGAGAACACCTTCACTGTATTGCAGTGGTTCTCAACCTGTGGGTCGCAACCCCTTTGGGGGTCAAACGACCCTTTCACAGGGGTTGCCTAAGACCATCAGAAAACATAGATGGAAAGAAAGGAAGGAAGGAAGGAAGGAAGGAAGGAAGGAAGGAAGGAAGGAAGGAAGGAAGGAAGGAAGGAAGG
>JANHFR010036406.1:0-15801 GCA_032468015.1 Mimophis mahfalensis | reverse complement strand
AGCTTGGCTTCCCCGGCTTGTGCGTGTGCAGGCACCCTGGTTTTGGAGCGCAGGGAACCCACTGTTCCCATCTATTTCTGTTCTAGGAAGCAGTGTGGAAGAAAAGCTTCCACACTGCTCCAGAGGAGAAATAGATGGGAACAGTGGGTTCCCTGTGCTCCAAAAGCCAGGTGTGTGTGTGTGCATGCACAGAAGCTGGGGGTCGTGGCCTTGGAAAGGTTGAGAACTGTTGACGTAGTCTTTGTTATAGAATTTTATTCAAGTCAGTTAAATGTTACATATGTTCATATCTTCTATTGCTGACTTGATTCAATGATGTAACCTAGAGAAATTTGGATCCCAGACCTTGTGCTATCCAGATTTTGGGAAGGCAGATCTGTAGCCCAGCACAGATGGGATATATCAAATTGAAAAAAATCTGCTTCAAACATCTTTTTTATATGTTTGCTGTTATACTTGCTTGCTGTTAACAATGTTAGTTCCTTACATAATTGTTGTGTTTCCTTTGTGGTAAAAAGTATAGGTTATTTAATTTTTTTGCCTATCTGTTCTGTATTTCATTTTTTTGCAGCAGAAACCTGATTTCATGTTAATTTTGATATGAATATATAAAGGAGGAAAAAACTAATATCCATAGCTGAAGCTAGAATATCAATTAGCATGACTTAATTCAAATTCTTATCATCTTGGAAGCATAATATTCACCAGGTTGGTGGCCGAAGTAGAGAATACTGCATATATTAATTAGATTAGCATTTCATTTTTGATTGCATAAGAATAAAATATGGAAAGTTTCTGAAGTAACTAGGGTGGATTAAAAGGATTTAAAAATTTTTTGGGTGGCCTGCCAGTTATCTAAAAGTCTGGATTTTTTCCTATATTTTCAGAACATTGTTGCTGCTCTCCAGTGATGGGCTTCAAAAATTTCAGCAACCAATTCTCTGCCCGGTTGCTGGGTGGACATGGCCATGGTGGGGATTGTCAGACATTGTTTTAATTTGTGTGCCAATCAATAATATTGTCTTTACATTTGGGAAGAGGAAAAACCCTGCTCTAGGTTTTCCCTCCAATTCCAGCTGACAGGGGGAGGTGTGGTTTCCGCATCCTATAAATACCTCCCACTCCTTCTCCTCAGTGCTCTTCTTTTCTGTTATGGTAAGCCAAGAGTGGGTATGCTTAGTGCACATCCGCACAATAACCAATAAATACAACAAACAGCCTTGTATATTTTTCTGTAAATAGTTCATTAGAATTGTAAGGTTATCTCACATATCTTTTTGCTGTGAGTCAGGTAAATTCCAAATAAGACTCAAAAACAACGAGGCTACTTTGATAATCATTTTTATATATTTTCTCCAGAAAATAAAAACTGGGTGACTTAGAGAAAATTACAAGCCCTAAACACACAAACTGCTTGTAAAAGTCACTGAAGAGAAACAATCTTTTTCCTTCTATTTTATAAACTAAAACGTGGCAAGCATTACATCATTGGATTTGTAACGTTTTCATATGCTGGGAAGACTTCTCAATGCTTCCATGAACACCGGAGTCTGTCTTGCTAGGGTGGGAGGGAGCTAGAATGCTGAACTTGCTTTAGAAACATATTTTACAGAAACATACAGAAATGCATAAGAATTCTTCTTTGTTGGCCTAATAAAATACATTGTCTCAGATTGCTGAAGTTTCAAATAAGAAAAGTACATGTTAAGTTTCTTTGTTAAACTTGAAAGAAATACATTTCTCGAAAGTGTTGCCATAGATGTTACCATTACTGGCTAAGTTTGGCAAATTTCCTGGTCCTGGTTATCTTCTGCGTTTAGATACATACAATCAGCAGGATTCTCATGGCAAAGCATTTTTCAGAACTAAGCAAAGTTTTAGCCTTTCTAGCTACCGTAAATCTTCAGAGCCATGCCCCCCATCTCTGCTATGCATTATGGAACAGAGAATCAAGCATTTTAAACCAATAATTCTAGAATTAGTACTTTTAATCCCTTCATTCCTTACAGAATAAACAGATATATTATTCTGAACAATTGTTTCTGGAATCGTTTGTGGCAGGAATGACATCAGCAATCAACATTGACCAATCTAATCTCAACAAGCATGGCCTAGTTGGCTTCCTGAATCACAGCAGGGGGCTGTTTCCACCCTCCTCGGGCTCTGGAGGCTTTTCTCGAGCCTCTGGGAGGACGAAAATGGCCTCCCCCAGGTTCCGGAGGCCTTCCGCTCCAGCATCCAGAAATGGGCCCATTTCCGGCCTTCTGGAGCCTCTGGGAGGCCCATTTTTTGCCCTCCCTGAGACTCTGCACAGGCCCTGTACTTGCCTGGCATTCAAAATGGACCATGTGGGGATTCCTGGGAAGGGGAGGGCAGAGTGGGAGGAGTGGGGACAGCCATGGGTGGGATTTATGGGTTCACCGAACTGGGCAGAATCTTAGCTAGAGGATCTCCTGAACCATAGCAGCCCACCCCTACTGCTCTCTGATGAGAGGTTGGTGTGTTTGTATGTATATATGGAGGTAGAAATTCAGGATAAGAAAATTAGAAGTTTGGTTTTTTTCTCAAAGTAGATAATAAGGACCTGTTCTCTCATTACAGATTACAGGTGGATTTAAATGCTAGGAAGGCAGATTCCAATTGAAAGTTAAAAAACGAATTAACAGTAAGAGCAGTTTGAGAGTGGATGCAATAAACTGGAGAAGTAATGAGTTCCCCTTCACTGAATATTTTCACCTAGAGGTTAGAAACCCATCTGTCTGAGATGCTTTAATTTGGATTCCTTAGCAAAAGATGGAAGGATAATCTAAATGCCTCAGCAATATGATTCTTTAATTCTACTATGAATGACTTCTGAATCAAACAGTTCGAAAGTCTTGAAAACTGTTATTGGGAAGGATTACTTCTTTCCCAATTACAATGCTAATTTCTAAAATTAAAATTTTTTTAGTCCATAATCTTCTAAAGAGATAGTGTGTTATAGAATTCTATAAGGACTTGAAATGTATATGTATGACTTAGAATATGTGTGAACTCACACTTGACTTTTGAGTTCCTGCTGAAGAGAAGCTAGTGGCAAATCCTGTCTGTACCAGAATATTTTAATAATTTTACAATCTACTAATTGGCCCCAGAGAACTGCTCTACTCTGGTAGTACTAGTCATAATTATGTAACAAAAATATCCAGCTCCCTGCTATGAAAAGGCTTCTAGGCAACAATTTTGCAGGCCCAGAATGTCTGGCAGTTGCTAAGTTGCAGATGGCTGATCTCTTTGTTTGAATATTAATTTATTTAGAACAATACATTTAGGACCTAATAATTAATAACATTTTGAGTTGCAACTTAACTTGTTTTTATATGAGGCTAATGTCGCTTGGTTGATTTATTTTTTTCAGTCTCAGTTATGCAAGATCTATCCTAGCATTAAGTGGAAAGAGGACATGATTTTTCCAGACAGCTAAATTTGTTTTATTGATTCTGGGTTTCTTGGGTGGGGGGAGTGGGACTGGAAAGATAATTATTTACCATTTGTTTGATTCCTCACCCAGTGGTGAACATTTTTGATTGACAAATAAATTTTACAAAATAGTCCTGAGTTCACTTTGCTGAAGACGGTTTTTGTCTTTTGATCCCTTCCTTGGATGCATCAGTATTGAGCGAACTGAGCAATATTAGGATCCTGTCATGTTAAATCAATCATGCTCAGGCATGCCACCTGCTGTTTTTCTGGTTATTAGAATTAACTGCAGAATAAATAAATAAATAAATAAATAAATAAATAAATAAATAAATAAATAAATAAATAAATAAATAAATAAAATAAATCAGTCCCCAACCTTTGACTACAATTGAGACCAAAAATTATCTTGCTTAGATATTTGTTAACTTCTTAATTTCTCGCCTGAAATTTGGAGTTTCTCACCACATTTGTTAAGTGAATCACTGCAGTTCTTAAATTAATAACAAGGTTTGTGAAGTGAATTTGGTTTCCCCATTGACTTCGGTTGTCAGAAGTTTGCAGAGGGAATCACCCGACTTTGGGACACTGCAACCGTCATAAATGTGAGTCAGCAAGCTTCCAAATGTGACTCATGATGAGGATGCTGCAATGGTCATAAGAGTGAAAAATGGTCCATCAGTCACTTTTTCAGTAACTTTGTATTTTTAAATCATCACTAAATGAACTGTAGTAAGTTGAGGACTATCTGTAGTTGATTTAACTTATCATTAGAATGTGTAATAGCTCTTGTTTTATATGTGGGAAGTTTATATAAGAGAACCCAAATGATGAGTCACAATCTTTGGGTCCCTCTAGACATCTTGAGCTTTGTGCTTCTTCTACTCTTTGTGGAAAGATGATGCTTCCTTACAGGAAGCCAGCCCATCTGGGATGCCTGATAGGGACAGGTAGGCTCAGCACCAGGACCCACCAAAAGCTTGCCCTGGAAGTGGAATAAAATGAGACACGGAGAGTAAACTTCACCTATCACTGGGTCTTCTTGTGTAGCATTAAGTAGTGGGTTGGAGCTGTTGAAGGAGCCATTGCTATAAGCACAAAAGGCTGCTGAAGGAAAGTCTTGGCTTTAGGAACGTAATATGTGGAAATGATTTTGGCTGAC
Source organism: Mimophis mahfalensis (assembly GCA_032468015.1). Classification (NCBI taxonomy): domain Eukaryota; kingdom Metazoa; phylum Chordata; class Lepidosauria; order Squamata; genus Mimophis; species Mimophis mahfalensis. Next base: position 11,180 of record JANHFR010036406.1, on the reverse strand, counting down.
AGAAGGAAGTGCAGCTGACTATACAATAGGCAAGTAAGAGGCAATTGAGTCCACAGAATATGCACAGTTCCACATGGTAAGCTTTCACAAAGGAGCCTCTTTAGTTTCTTGCATGCAAAGGTGAGTGAGGGGGAGATATACTTTCAGAATTGCAAGATTCTTTTAATGTAATTCTACAATAAAGTTAGACATAATGCTTCTGGGTGTGTTTCTTGCCTCCATTACCTTCAAGACTGACATTGATGTTTAGACAAATCTTGTAAGTGTGGAAGTCTGAAATCCTCCTCCCCGTCATCTTTACAGCCCAATAAATCAGGGAGGGTCCCTTGTGTGGTATCTGTCATCTGTCTATGGACTCAGTTCACTTATATGACCATGGTCTGCTGTTCTTCCTGCAGTCCCAATGCCATTTACATGAATTGTGTTCTGACAGCAGTCCAACATTGAATGTGCAAACTTAGCTTGCACAGTAACAGGTAGATTATTGCCAGATTGCATCGCTACCCTGCCTGACAAGTGTCTTGTCAGAGCATTTTGACAATTTTATTCTTACATGGGAAAGGTTACATAAATTCATTTATTACTTTATGGGTCATGAGAACACAATATCTGAAAAACCCCTTTCTAATGAGTTTGAATGTCCAGCCAGCACTCTTTAGAAAGATGAGAGTGTGACAAACAGGAGATTAGTAAGAAAGGAATTCTGCAAGGAATTTAAGACTGGGGAATGAATACGCTGACTGCTTTCTCCAGAGAATAAACATTAAGATAAAACTTAATTCTGGTGAAGGAAGCAGGCTCACCAAGCTTTAAAAGAATATAATACAGAATTTTATCTTTAGGACTAATAGTTCCTAAAGCAGAGAAATTCAAAGATACCAACAGTATGTAGGTGATACAAGACATGTAATGACTTTATCGCCTTCCTAAAATGAGTTGCCTGAACTGTGAAGTGGACAGCAGATATATTGGCTAAATAAAATAAATAAATGATAGCTTTACTCTCTTCAGTTTATGACTATTTGTTCAGTGCCCATTTGAAATTTTAGTGGTGCTAAATCAAGAGAGCTACAGCTCCTGTTCAAAGTTATGGCCATTGTAGTGGTTCTTTGGTCACATGATCCAAATTTGGATTCTTGGCTTTCATGCCCTTGGGAAAACTTTGTGAAGATTCTTGTAGAGCTGCTGAAGGCTTTGGAAGTCCTATGTGAAGAGGTTCCAGGAAAGAAGTCTTGGTGTGACAGGGAGTTGCCTCATATAGGTTGTGTGACCTGAAGATAAACAATGTGTGGTTGATCCTTGGGAGCACTGAGTGATGGGGTCAATCACACAATTCCCCAAGGCTTCCACACTTTAGAGAACAGTGTGAGGGAGCATTTGTGAGTGGCATTAGGGCTAAAGTAGAAGCCTGAGGCAGTGGCACTTGGATGAGACTGCTGAAGGCCCTGAGCCTTCACTTCAGGCCAGGTCCCGTGGTTGAGTAGTGCTGTGCGGGGCAGCCTAGATGGAGGAGGGAGATAGGCAGGTGGGGGAATTGCAGCTCTCTCACCTTCTGAGGCATCCCTGTGTTCTGCTTAATGACCTGCATGCTCTCTTAATGATTGCAACTGGGAGTGCCAGTTGGGTGGTCATTGAGTGAAGTGGTCATATGAGTGCCTTGACTTAAAACCACAATGATTTGCAAATTTGCAAGTCTCAATTCTGGTTTTCAAGTCTCAATTCTAGTCATAAAGACCATCTTCATTGCTGTCTGGGAGAATGACACAGCCTTGAATAATTTTCAGCTTCTCAAGAAAAAAGGTCATCCCTATTACTTCGGTCTTTTCATGCAGCCTTTTAAACTGGAAATGGCCAAGACAGGACTGTAATTTTCTGCAGTTGAGAGTAGCCTTGACTCCTACATCTGCAGATTGCAAGGAAATTGTATGGCTGGATAGTGCCTGCCAGAACAGATTTACCAACTGGATAACATATTCTTCACTGGAATGAGAGAGAACACTCCTGAATATTACCGGTAGGGGCCAGCAAATATCTCAAAAAGAAAAATGTTACTGTACACAAAAACCTGGTTGAGCACTAAATAAATACACAGTCTGTGCTTGTTAAGATCAAACATTTTATGAGTGAAAAATTGCCTGAAGATCCTTTATTATTCTTTAATGTTATTAGAAAAAAATGTTCCTATCGCTCTTCACATAATATGAATATTCTTATCTGCTTGGATTAACAAATTTCTAGTCACAGATATTCAGACTGCCATAGCAGTTATCTGCTTCTCCAGGGAGATTCTGTCTGCCCTGAAGGAAAAATTATCATACATATCAACCAGAAAGAAAGAGAAGGATCAAATAATTTTGGCACTGTTTTCGTAATGGGACTCTTCAGGACACATACAGTATTCTTCCATATGCTCCATACCTTACAGTGCATGGATTAAATAAATTGGGTGCGCCTCAATTTAAATGCTTAAAATTAATGCAAACAAAATCTCTGTGTGGAAATTTTCCTATGAAAGACCCTCGCTGAAACATAAAGTGCCTGCTATTAACAATTAGATTTTTTTAAATATTCATCTATACCAGTGGTTCTCAACCTTCCTGATGCCGTGACCCTTTAATACATTTCCTCATGTTGTGGTGACCCCCAACTATAATATTATTTTCACATACACTGGTATTTGTATTGAAATATGTGTTTTCCAATGGTCTTAGGCGACCCCTGTGAAAGGGTGATTTGACCCCCAAAGGGGTCCCAACCCACAGGTTGAGAACCACTGAACTATACTTTGGTTTTTATGTTTCTGTTTGCATCCTAAGTCTTCTATTAGAAGGCTTTCTTTTGTGTTCTTTTTTATTATTTCCAGTTATCCAGCCTGATAACATTCCTGTATTGATTCATCTATGGTGAATATTTAGATTAACAAAACAGGGAAGGCAGCAATAGCAATAGCACTTAGATTTATATACCACTTTATCAGGGCTTTTAACCCTCCCTAAGCGGTTGATAGGGTCAGCGTATTGCCCCCAACAATCTGGGTCCTCATTTTACCCACCTTGGAAGGATGGAAGGCTGAGTCAACCTTGAGCCTGGTGAGATTTGAACTGCCTAATTGCAGGCAGCTGGCAGCTAAGTGCTACTTTACAGCACTTAGTCTGCTGCACCACCACGGCTCCTGACAGGAAGAATATGGCTTTGGAATTCTTTCCAATCCTTTAAGACCCTGCTCTGGTTCACATGGCTGGGAAGGAAGAGAAAAGCAATTTCTTCACGTTCTCCTCACTTCCAACACCGAAGTCATGATCTTCCATCTCTGCCTCCATGGGCACCAAGAATCTTGCTTATTGGTAGTGTACAGGCACTGCTAGAGCTACAACTGTACAGGCACTGCTAGAGCTACACTGCTAGAGCTACACCAAGAATCTTGCTTATTGGTAGTGTACAGGCACTGCTAGAGCTACAACAGGCACTGCTAGAGCTACAACCTTAAGATCTAAGGTCATGACAGTTGTAAAATAGGTCAGTCACTTGACCAATCTGACTTTAATTTTTTTTTGTGCCAGTCTTTAACACTTGCAATTGTTAAGTGAATGGCATGGTCATTAAGCAAACTAATGTTTTGCTATAGGTGCTGTTTTGCTGAAAACTGGAAGTGCCAGTCTTTGGCAAAACTATTGTAAAACACAGTCATATAATTGTTGCAAATGGCTGTAAATGTGGCCTTATTAGTGATTGCTTGAAGTTTGGCCATATGATTGTGGAGGAGGCCGTTGGAACTTTGTATCTGGGTAGTAATCATCTTTTTTAGATTAGCCATAATTTCAAACAGTTGCTAAGCAACCAGTCATAAGCCAAACACCATCTGTAATGGACAAACTTGGGTTAAGTGGACATCTTCAATGCACAGAAAGTTGCCCATCCAAATCTGGATCACCTTGCTGGCCACTGGAGTGGTGTGACTTTTGTCTTCTCGCATGTTATAATAGGTTGGCTTCTGGGCTTTCTGCACACCCAGGAAATTTTTCAAATTTTTGATACAATGTAGGATGAGACAATTTTTATTTCTTTACCTCCTCAGCTTAGAGGCTAGTTTTTCTTTGCAATCTTGTACAGTAGATTCACAGTACAGTAAATCAGGATTGTGAACTTTCCTGACATGTCTCTTTCTATGAAGAAAAATTATACCTTTTTCTTCAAACCCATGTCATTACTAATTTTATTACATTTCTATGACGCTCATCTCACTATTGAGCTACTCATGCATTTATTGTTAATTTTCACTGAGCTACAAAAAATGCATCTCACTAAAACATTTGCATTTTAAAACAATCGAGGCTAAAAAGCAAAAATGATAGCTATGTTTCATTTATTTTTTGTAAAATTCAAATTTTCTTGAGGAATTGCCATCAAAATTTACAACAATATGACAAATGTCATTTTTAGAGGAGGAGAATGTTAATGCAATGTATTGATTGATTATTAACAGGTCATTACTCAAAATCTTTATCAAGGTGAAAAGTGCTGCTGTATTAAGCAGCAAATATATAAGCCATAATACTTAATTCACCCAATGCTATGTGCAGACCAAATCAAATTTACTGGTCCTTCACATAATTTTTGAACTAGGAGCTATCTATTAAAGCCATCAAATCCAATAATGGAAGGGATAGAATAGAGACTTCATATCCATCCATATATGCTCAGGTTCACCTTGTGCACCAGTTGCGCCCCTATCTGGACCGAGATGCCCTATGCATGGTTACTCATGCACTCGTTACCTCCTGTATAGACTACTGCAATGCTCTCTACATGGGGCTGCCCTTGAGGACCACCCAGAGGCTTCAACTGGTGCAGAATGCAGCCGCGTGGGTTGTGATGGGAGTATCCCAGTGCCCCCAGGTTACACCCCTCTTGCGTGAGCTGCATTGGTTACCGGTTGCCCTCCAAGTGATATTCAAGGTGCTGGTAATCACCTATAAAGCCCTATATGGCTTAGGCCCGGGATATATGCAGGAACATCTGCTGCCAGTGTCAACTTCCCATCGCCCTGTGCGCTCCCACAGACAGGGCCTCCTCAGGGTGCCGTCAGCCAGACAATGTCGGCTGGCGACCCCCAGGGGGAGAGCCTTCTCTGTAGGCATGCCTGCTCTTTGGAATCAATTGTCCCTGGAGTTTCAGTTGGCTCCCGACCTTCGGTCCTTCTGTCACGACCTAAAAACATGGCTTTTCCAACTGGCCGACCTGGACTGATGGGGTGTTTTATTAATTTGTTGATTTTAATTACTAATTGGGATAGTTGTTTAATAGTTTTTTTAAATTTTATATTACATGTTTTTTATTGCTGTCCGCCACCCTGAGTCCTTCCGGAGATAGGGCGGCATAAAAATCCCACAAATAAAATAAATAAATAAACTATATGGAGAAATTGACTGTTGCATCTAGGGGACTACTGTAGTAGAATCTAGTCTTGACCTTTAGGGAATGCTGGTATCTGGAACTAGTCAATGGTTTGGGACTCATTTAGTTATATTGAACTATATCCCATAATGTAGATTTTCCCCTTCCATAGAATTAAATGAAAGCTGGTCTCCATTTCCTCTAGGTTTTTTAAAAAGTAGTCTACATATATTAATCTACCACTTCGTGGGATTCGTAGTTCTCTATTTCTGTTCCATTAGAAATAAGTCTCCATATGTTAATTCTTGGGCTTAGTTTTGTCAGGAACACTATGTGGACAGATGCACATTTCAAATCTATACATCATATTTATTTTTAGTAATATGTCTCTTGATAAGCATTGGTGAGAAGGAACCCAACGCTGTGACTTATTGTCATTTCTCTAAGTACATTAGTTACCAGTAATCTATGCTGTGAACATATTAATTGAAGTATGGAGTTAATTATTCTGAAAAGTTCAACTGCTGTTTTTAACATTTCAAATCTATTTTACCAATCCAGGATCATTCTTTGTTAAAATCATCACCTTAATAAAGTAAGAGTGGAAGAGGGCAAAAGAATTGTGTACTAGCTCTCTTCTAAGGAAGAAGTTAAATTAAAATTGAAAAGTGCATTGTGTCTTGATTTAACAAATGAAATCTAACATTTTGCTAATGCTTGGTTGTGAATGCTAAATACTGAAAACCTGTATGAAATACTAGATGTCACATAATGTGAAACTGAGTCGAATCTGATTATCTGTAGATCATAAAAACAGTGAATTCATTTAATCATTCATTCTGGCTCTTCTGATGTCAGAGGCAGAAAGGGCAAAAAGGTTAAATAAAAACTTCAATATTACCATATTTGTCTAAAGTACAAGTTCGCTATCTCCACCTTTCTATCCTATTTATATCCAATTTCCATCATCCCCCACAGTGTGATCACTGGGCAAGGGAAGATTGGAGTTATAATCCCAATCTAGGTGGGGACTCCTATTGGGAAAGATTGCTGGGTAATCTCAGAAAAGCACCCAGAAAAAAATATTGCTTTGTTTTTGCTGACTTACATAAGTCTCAAAGAGATGTGGGACAGCTCACTGCACCAGCTGGCTCTATCTAGCTTGAATGCATTTCCCCCCCCCCAGAATCACGTGGCCACTGCACACATGAACTTGGAAATGTTGTGGCTTCTTTAGGGAAGCATCAAGATGTGTTCCAAAAGCCTCCAGGCCCTTTTTGTGGAATTCTCACAAAATAGTTGTTGTGGAGATGAGAGGCTTCCTTTCTTATACAACATCTGCTGTAGTGATCATGACCAGACATACAATTCCTGCACTAGAGAGAAAAGTGCTTTAATGAGGCCATTCCCTCTTAAAGTCTCCAAGCTTCCCAGTTTGTTTCAACTCCTGCCCCCCCCCTTTTTTTTTAGTTAGGGGGATAAGATAAACTTAAAGTCCTAAGTTGCATTCAGCTATCATTTTTGTCTTGCATATGAAGCTCAGTTTAATTTTTTTAATTAAGAAATTCTTTTTCACACAAATAACTGAAAAAATAAACGAAGGTTGGGTCAAATAGAGAGCCTGGCAGATGGTCACAGCTATATTTGAAATCAGAAATTCCATGTTTCCCTTTCTTAATGATAGTTTTTGATACGTCAATTTACCATCATCCTGAGAAGGAAGCATATATACACCCATTGGTAGTTCAAAAAGTAATAAAATGTGTAAAATACGAACAAACAATATTAGAAAAATATGGATGAAGATCATACAGGATGCTGGCCCCTGTAAAGACATTGTGTAGAAAACTACAAAGCAAATCAAGACAAAGGCAGTTATATGGGAAGAAGGTTACTATTCTGGTTTGTATACAGAAGGACCAAAGAACCATCTATTAAAACCTGCTTTGAGAAATAGTGAATTAAAGTGATTTCCTGTAGTCAGATACAGTGGAATCTTGGTTCAGGACCACAAATGGTTCCATAACTTTGGTTATGAACTGAGTTGGTTGTGAATTGAAACAAATTTTCCCATTGGGTTGTATGGAAATACGATTGATCCATTCCAGACCCCTATGAACTCTATTGTTTTTTTTAAGATTTTGAAGCACATAAATACAGTACTGTAGTTAAATATGCCACAGAATGCAGTGTAACACTAAAATCCTTTAATTCAAACACTGAGAAAACCATGAGCAACAGCGAAAACTGCTCAGTTGGTTGATTCTGAGCGCGAGAGAGGTTGCTGTTTTTGGTGTTTTTTCTCTTGAGATTTCTTCGTCCTCAGGAAGTTTGTTTGTGAACTGAGTGAAACATTTAGCTGATTTTTTGGTTGTGAACCGAATTGGTTGTGAACTGAAGCATTTGTGAACCAAGGTTCCACTGTATATAGAAAAGCTTGTGGTTAAACCTAAGTCCTTTTATTTGTGTGATATTTTTTTTTAAATTTTATTTATTTATACAATCACAATGATCTGTGTGGTATTTTTATTCCACTAAGATTTAATTTTATCTTCTATGGTTTGTTGAAGCTGTAGTTCTACAAAATCAAGGTTATGAGTTTTAAAATGTATTCTTCTATGCACAAATACGATTATGGCCATAATTGATGGCTTAAACTAATGAAGAAGATACCCTGAGGTGACAAGATGAGTTGTACTCAAATTAAGTTGAATAGATCTCTGTAATTATAAGGGTCAAATAATAGAAGAAGGTGAAACTATGGCATTATAAGTAAGTAAAAAAAAATGAAACAGTTGTAAGAAATGAAGGAAGAAAGAGTCACAAGGAAAGAGTTATGGTTGTGTGTGTTTTAGGCAAAAACTGTTAGATGGTTTGGAAGCACTTCTAGCTGATCAGAATCACGAATAAGTTATATGTGTAATAGGATGAGAAAAATCAAGAAGCTCAATATAAATTATACATTAAAATTAGTAGCTTAGAGCACTATGCGGTGGCAACTAAGGTGTTCAATGCAAAGTTTTCTTTTTTTCCTAATTTATTTATTTTTATTTTGGTACCAATATATCATAAATAAATAACGATTTTGACAGCAAGGGAGCCTACTAAAAAAGAAAACAAAACAAAACACTTCTTACAAGCATCTTAAATATTCCTTCACATTCTACTCCAAACGTATCTTATATAAATGCAATATCTATCAATATCTATCTATCTGTACTATATCTGTTTATTCCTTCTGTCGCTTCATCTTTTTCCCAGCCATGAATACCACGCTGACCATTTCAGATTATAATTTTAGTTATTTTCCATCCTTCCTCCCATCTCTTGTAAGTCTCCTTTCACATCAATCCTCAAGTCTTCCAAGTTGTTAACCATCGTCTCCTGATTCTTCAACATGGTTTCTTGAATACTCTGCAACATTGTCTGAATATTCTGCAACGTGTCAGATTTCTCCATTACCATCATATTCTCCATTGATCTGCTCCCTGGTGCAGAAATAGCACAAGGGGAGGTCGGTGTTGGTATCTTTTCTCAAGTTTGGTGATAGTGGTTGTGGTGGACATCTCCAAGTTACCCTGTAACTTCTTCCACAACAGCATATACTCTCCAATATCCCCAGAGTCACTAGCCGGGTTTTAAACCCCATGCTACCTAATAAAAGACTATAACTCTAGTTCCTCTAGTAGAAAGGTATAACTCTCCAGCCCTTCCCCTATATAATCAAACATATATCTTCATTCCCCCCAACTTCCCTTTACAGTAACCATTTCCTATATATTACCTATACCTATACCTTTAAATGAATATATAATCAAATATATATAATCAAAGTAAATTAAAATTTTAAGTACAATTAATTCTACCTCAATACAAATTAGATTAATATCCAATCAATAAGGAGTATGTTAATAATAAGTCTTATTAAGAAGCTTAGTTAATTATACTCAGTATAATATACTCAAGCATAGAAGAGGGAAGCTTAATAGAGGAAAAAGGCAGGAAAAAGACCGGAGAGATAAAAGTACAAAAAGAAGAATCCTAAAGAAACAAGAGAAGAAAAAAAAGAAAAGGGGCTCCAACACTTACGGTTTGCATCAGCCAGTCTACAGACATCTACAAAAGTCAGGGGCAGCAAAGGCCACCAAGTCAATATCCAAAAATAAGTCACCATTCGCACCGTTTCTCCAGTCCTTCCTCCCAAACCAATTAGTCTTGGATCAGATCTTTCCACTCCTATCAGCCCAGAAACATACATCTCCTCTTCCAGCCTCAGTCCTGTCAGGCTTCAGTCATTGTCCTACTCTCAGTGCTTGCCGCTTTCCTGGGGCCTCAAAGGCTCTACTTTTACAAGATCTCACTATTCATTTCGTACCACCATTAGCAGGGGTCTATTCAGTCCACCCAGAAGTGAATTTATCTTCCTGCTCACCAGCTGTCAAAAGTAACTGATTGCTTCCTCATATGGTATGAAGTCACGGCATCGGGGCAGCCATTCCTGGTGCCTTCTCCTGAAATCTGCATCCCCGGGGGATCTGCTCTAGCCCTACCTTGACATCTGCACCTAGTCTTCAGATGAGCCAGGCTTTCTCCTCTTCTCAACCAGGGCCAGTATCGTCTATGTAAAACTGCCTGATTCAGGAAAAAAAGCTAGGTGGGGGTGTGGGGGCGGGGTGAGGACAAACTCTCCTCTCCAGCTGTTCACATACATGTCATACCGGAAATCAATGCAAAAGTTTTCTTACCCAAGGTGAGTACATTTAGTGCTGTCCAGAATAAATCTGAAAGAAATTATCTGCATTCTGGTGGAAGCCCTGTTCTATTCATTTCTAAATATGGAAGTGTTTGTGAAAATAATTAGTATTTTATGCAAATGAGTGCAGAGATGCTGTTGATAGATGCTTTTGAAGATTTGCTTGAAAATCAGATGTGGCTAGAGAGGGCATTGCCTAGTCAATTTAATCTTTTTAATGATGCCAACCAGAGTACATTTTCCTTTTATCTCTTCCATTCAGCATCCAGTTGCCTCTTCACATTGTCTATATCGTGGGTGTCAAACTCTCCACGTCACATTGCTGTCACGTGACGTATTGTGTGACCATTTTTCCTTCGTGGAGCTGGGTTGGGCATGGCCTGCCTGCTTCCTTTTTTCTTCCTTATATTGTGTAGTTTCCTAACTGCCTCTCCCTCTCCCTCTCCCTCTCCCTCTCCCTCTCCCTCTCCCTCTCCCTCTCCCTCTCCCTCACCCTCACCCTCTCCCACTTCCTCTCCCTCTCCCTCCCTCCCTTCTGGAAGGAGGGAAAAAGTATTCATGTATTTCTATATATTTATTGTTTTAATCCTGTCTGTATATTTTTTGGCTCCTGTGTGTGCTTTTTGGCAGTGTATAAGCACAGAGGTATGTACACACATTTATACATAGGGGTGTCATAGGCACATTTATGTAGCAAGGCTGATGGGATTTCTAGGATAAATTTAGCTAAAATTGGGAACATTGAACTGAAAATATCAGGAAGATGGCAATTTCACAGGATTATTATCTAGGTTCAGTTTCCCTCCTCCTGTCTCCTCTTTCTTGAAGTGGGTCACTTCCTTTCAGATAGCAGGAGACCACATCAACCAGATAAAGCTGGATACTTCAGTATTAATAATGTTTCTAATCTCTGCCTTTATTATTTTAAGAAATTAGGATAGTGTAAGGATGCAGTAGCTCAGTGGCTAAGACGCTGAGCTTGTCGATCAGAAAGGTCGGCAGTTCAGTGGTTCGAATCCCGAGTGCTGCATAA
>JANHFR010029077.1:0-16089 GCA_032468015.1 Mimophis mahfalensis | reverse complement strand
AATTAAATTAAAACTTAAAAGCTCCCCCCCTCCATCAGCCGAGACCGTCCGTCCGAAATAGCCAGGTCTTTAGTTCATGCCGGAAAGAGCAGAGGTCGGGAGCCGTCCGGAGGTCAACGGGAAGTTGGTTCCAAAGGGTAGGAGCGCCCTTTGGAAGATTTTGTACTCTTCCGGATGATCACAGAGTGGGTGGATAGTTTCCAGTAAAGTGGGAAAGCCTCTCCCACCTTACTCAGAAAGTATTCACTGTCCTGTGATTAAGCTGCAGTGTCTGACCCATGGGAAGGGAATGCACTTCTGAATTGTCCTATCCTGTGGATCAAATACAGGCAGTCCTTGAGATATGATAGGACGCTTACCTATCCGAAGTTACAACAGACACCCCAAAATTACATATGACCCTGTTTCAAAGTTATGACAGTTACAGTACCTCTGTAGTCATTTGCCCTTACAACCAACCACCTCCATCTCTCCCCACCAGGACCCTGAGCACTTGGGCCTGCTTCTCATGCCTCCTGGAAGTGGCCACCATTTTCAGCAATCTGACAATTCCTTGTGGAAATAGTGGCTGCTTTCAGAACTCTCTGCCCCAATCAGCTGAGAGTTGGGAGACTCCAGACTCCCTCCTGGTTCTTGCTACATTTGGAAAGCCAGCATCAGAGGTAGTATTCAGTCAGTTCCGACAGGTTCCAGAGAACTGGAAGCGATAATTTTGACTGGTTCGGAGAACTGGCAAATACCACCTCTGATTGGCTGACAGCATAGCCATGCCCACAAAGCCACGCCTCCAGAACCGGTAGTAAAAAAATTCATATCCCACCACTGCACTGCATGCAAAGGCAGCAGCTGCAGGACAAGCATCCCAAAGCTTTTCCCTTACTTTAACCACCACCTCCTTCCCTCAAAAGCCACAGTATTCAATAAAACAAAAACAAAAACAGCTGGGAAGGTCAGACTTGTTGCCCTTTCCATTAGGTGCTAAAATTAAACTCTCAATCTCTGTCCCTTTCAAAAACCTTGCCTTGACTCCAGGCTGAAGAGTAGAAGAAAGGATGCACAAAAAATCTTTCTGCAGCTTTTCACCTTGAGGAATTGAAGAAAAGAGGCTAAAGTAGAAACAGTCACAACAGAAGCTAGGCCCTAAAGGGAGTCAGAGAGGCTTCCAGTTTCTGTGCTTGCCTGCTTCCTTTCCTCTACTATTAAGAGATTGGGTTTTGAAAAATGAATACATCTATGGGTTTAGTTATCTATCAGACTTTGGCTCCAGTTGAGGGAGTGAATGATGGATTCTTTTCCTGCCAGCAGTTTTTTTTTAGCTGCTCCATTTAGATTGGTGATAGCAAATACCCTCTGCTGTTCTTATTCCTGAAAAAAGAATAGGGCTTAGCAATGTGAGCAATTAAAGTATTTTAGTACATCTTTATGATGCTTTCTAGTCAAGGAAAAATATCTGCATCAATAAGACAGGTAATCTTAGGTGGAGAACAGAAAAGATTATTGCACTGTGAGAGAAACCTTTAAGAAATAAAAGCAAGCAAAATGCTGTAGTTACTAGGAAGGAAGTACTTTATTAATCATATACCTATAAAGTTGATGTGTATTTTTATCTGCATGATCGGGGCTTTTTGATTTTTAAGAGTGTTGTCACAATAATACTGTATATACTTGTAGGTAAGCTGATTTTTAAATTTTTAACCAAACCACTATGAAAAAATGCACCACCCACCAATGAGCCAACCCAAATTTTTCATGGGGTTTGGTTAAAAATTCAATGATCTACTTAACCACAAATTGATTTATTTACACTTATATTACAGGATATATAGGTGCTTTTGAAAAGTTATCACTGTGTATGCCCACAAAAAAAGCTTTCTGTGGATAAACTGAATGCAATTATTAGGTGCATTTTGGCATCTGAGACTTTTGCCTTCTCTACAAGTATCTGCAGTAATAATATTTTTAAAGTACTATTTGTAAAAATGTATGTGAAGATACCAGTAAGCTTCATTTAAGGTAGGAATTTCAGGAGTATACAGATACTAAGAATATGTATGGCTTTATAGTTTTTTAGATTTCTGCATAAACCACAAAGTTTTTCCAAATTAACTCACGTTGTTTTTTATTAACAAATCTGTATAGACTCTGAGCAGTGAACAATAAAATTGTGTATGTGTGTGTGTGCACGCACACACACACATGCATATGTGATTTTAACTGATGCACTAACCAAAGATGGGCAAAAGCCCAGCCAAGCATACATGTCCTGAGTCACAAACTATTATTTCAGCAATACAACCCTATCCAAACTAACTACGTTAATGTTTACTGATATTTACATAGGGACAGCAATTTCATCTTGGTAGGATTTAATCTGATTTTAATCAGATCTCCTCCTTCCCCGCCCCATCCCCAGCTAGATACTTGCAACCTCCAGGCACTGCTTCAGGCTTCTCCAGATTGGCCCAGAATACCAAATGGATTATTATCCCTTTATTTATGACACATCATCTTGAACTGATGGTTGACCACCCTCACAAGTTTCATGTAGATGTTAAATAACATAGCGTTCCAGGGACTGGAACATTTCACTTCTCATCCAAGAAGCTTCTTCAGCTCTGACAGGATTGTGGGGAATGGAAGGATTTATATTTATTGCTGACAGTTGGTCATTTGCATCCTTTTAGAGGGTGGTTGAAGCACTTGGAGGTTTATCTGTGTTCTCAGGGTCACCTGAGTAGTGCTCCTGGTTTCTGTAGTCTTTCCATTCCCCACTATCCTGTCAGAGTTGAAGAAGCTTCTTGGATGAGAAGCGAAAGTTCTTCAAAGAAAATACAAGGAAGTCCAGTTGCCTCCTGAAAAAGTACCTTTGGAACAACCATGACCTGGATGACTAAGAATCTCTACAGACACTTAGGTAACAATGTAGCCACCACTGAATGTGCTTCAAACTGCTATTTCTTAAAGTCAGTTCAGAAGGTTATCATGGTTGATGGCACTGAAGGCCATCAAGAGGTCTATAGACGGTAGTATGTGCTATTCCAAAGAAGCATTGAATATCTCTCAGATACAGACATACATACTCCACCTAGCCATCCAGAGGAATGCATGGATCAAGACTGCATGTGGCAGAATCACGTTCTAGAAACTCAAAAAATCCCAGATTATTATACAGAAATTATTATTTCTGTCTTGTTCTCTACTACTGCCTTTGTTCACTATAGATTCTGTCCAGCACAACTATTGGCATATATTACTTAGGCATGTATCGAGTTACTCTGTCCCATCCTTCCCTAAAAGGATCTTTGTTACTCTGAAGAGGCTACTAGATGAGAATCTGTGGATATAATAAGCACAAGAGGAAGAAAAATTGTGTTACCTTTACTGCAATTGTGTAACCTGAAACCTGGGGTTACACTTAGTCATAACTACATGTATTCCTCAGTTTACAACAGTTTTAGTAACTGCAAAGTTACAACAGCACTGAGAATGTGACTTAAGACCATTTTTCAGCCACAACATTAGCAGCATCCCCATGATCATGTGATCAAAATTCAAATGTTTGCCAATTGGTTCATATTTATGACTTGCTGTGTCCCAAGGTCATATGACGTGATCACCTTTTGCAACCTTCCCTCAAGTAGAGTCAATGGGGAAGTCAGGGTCATTTAACTACCGGGTTACTAATTTATCAACTGCAGTGATTCACTTAACTGTGTCTAGAAAAGTTGTAAAATAGAACAAAACTCACTTAACAAATATCTCACTTAACAACAATTTTGGGCTCAATTGTCATAATTGAAGACTGCAGTTTGATGAGAAAGTGATCTAATTGTGACAAAGGACAGATATTAATGATTTCCATCTTCAGATTGCATATCATCTGTTCTGAAGTAAAGATATGGTTAAATATGTATTATCTTATATTGGCCACAATTAGTTATGATAAATTCATGTTAGAGTATAATATGTAATACAGTAAGATCTGGCTAGAATGAATTCATATTTATGAAACAAATAGAATGTATCTCACTTCATGCTCATATGTGGTGAGGAGAAGAAACCGGACTTAATAATTTAAATAACAAGGGTCTGTTTTAAAGATGAACTGAGCAGGATACAAACTTTTAACACAATTCCAAACTTAAAAGAAAATATTTGATATTATCTTTCTAGTGTCCTTACTCTTATATATATTGACTGTACCTGCAGAGTCTCCTTGGGAATCATAAAATTAGACTAAGTTCTGGCAGTTCCCCTGGCCCCAAATCTCTTTGCATATGTTTCCTACCTGGTAATAGTATTGTATTGTATATTGTAAATGTATTTTCCATCCTTGTTGACTAACCAGTGGCTTTTTTTAAGGTTGTCCAACCTGTCGTGGACAAGGAGAAACCAAGAGAATAATTACAGGGTTGCTCTGGGAATGCTCTTGGCATCTACTGGAGAAGGTAGAACTGCATAGATCCTATGGAGTTGCCTGAGCATAGTCTTAAATGATTAGCTGGGAAGAGTTTGAACCTGTTAGCCTGATGAAATGGACAAGATCCTTTAGAGCTATACATTTGGCTATCTGTGTTTTAGATCTATGTCTCACATGACTGGTTAAGGCCTTCTGGAAGGTGATGTGGTTGACTCGATTTGGGTGTTAATGTTTCTTTAAGAAATTGAGTGTGTTAAGGATGTGCAGAGCTCATCTTGAGTAAACGAGCTTGCACACAGAAATGGGATTGAGAGTGGTGAATTGTACACAGCAACCACACAGATGCACTGAGTTGTGCAAAGATTTTACTTTTGGGAAAAAGCAAAAGCACAGTCCAAAAACAGTCCAGGTCATACACAGGTAATCTGTTGACAGCCAATAACAACAGTCCAAGGGTTATCCAATACAGAGTCTTGAGGCCAAACATAATAAACATAGTTCTCTTGATTCTGCAAGCAGTAGCAAAATCCACAAATCGCAATTAACAGTAATTAACAGTAAGTACACGAGTCAATGGTAAAGAGACATGGAATCACCAGAGATTAGCAAGGGGGATGAGCCATGTCTCTAGCTCCCTCTTATGGCCATTGGGAACAGTGCTGGCCAATCAGCATAAAGTATGATGCAATAAATTTACTCTTAAAGTTATACATTACAGTTTCATTGCAACCATACATTCCTGGTTTCTATATTTCCAACCCAACCAGTTAGGCAACAGACATATACCTTACAGAGTGGTTTTGCTGATTTTGAAAGCATTGTATCTTTTTGTCAAGCCCTTGCTGGACCCAAAGGAACTGGACACATTTAATCCATCTCCAACTTTATCTTTTCAGAAAATGCAGTTGCATTGCAGCTCAGGATAAAGGAAGGAAATTATATTTTTACTCAGGATCCAGACTTGTTGAAGCACTGGGATAGTACTGAATGTGCCTATTAATTGCCTCTGATAGGCCAATAATTTATCCTGGCCCTTATTGATCTTAATAGTGTTCAGTGCTATCAACCATGGTTTCCTGCAGGAACAGCTCAGAAGGTTTGGATTAGGGAGACACCGTGTTGGTGTGGTTCTACTTTCTCCAGGGCTAGTTCCACTCAATGCTGATGGAGAAAGGTAAAGACTGAGGCTCCTGCCTTGTGGCATTCCTTCAGGGTCCAGTCTCTCTGTTCCTATTTAACATTTACGTGAAATCACTTACTGATGTCATCCATCAACATCCGGTAAGGCTTCATCAGAATGTTGATGCTATCCAACTATACTTTTGTGCCTTGGATTGATTAGTGATGCCACTGGAGTTCTTTCACAGTGTCTGGAAGCTTTGCAGTCTGGATGGGGAAGAACAGGTTTCAGCTCTGATCTGAAGTCTAGCAAAACTAAGTAGCTATGGGTATTAGAGCCGTTGGATCCAAATATTTTCATTCTGAAAGGGGTAGCACTCCCCCCAGACGGAGCTAATGAGCAGTTTGGAAATCCTCTTGCACTCTGATTCCTTTTCAAAGAGCATGTGGCAGATGTAACCAAGAAGGCCCTTTGGAGAGGTTCATCTCATGTACCAATTCTGGATTGGGAGGCCCTATTCACAAAAACTAGGTCTACCTA
Organism: Mimophis mahfalensis; assembly: GCA_032468015.1. Classification (NCBI taxonomy): domain Eukaryota; kingdom Metazoa; phylum Chordata; class Lepidosauria; order Squamata; genus Mimophis; species Mimophis mahfalensis. Next base: position 10,009 of record JANHFR010029077.1, on the reverse strand, counting down.
CTGTTCGGATTATTGTAATGCACTCTACATGGAACTACTACCTTTCAAGAGCATTCAATATTTGACCGGAATGTGTAAAAACAGGTGTTGCAGGTTGCTGCAGTGTAAACTGTACTGGCTTTCAAGAAGCTTCAAGGTATAATTCAAAGTGCTGGTTTCTACCTATACAGTTGCACATAGCACAGGGCCACTTGTTTTTGCTTGCCCTACCAGAACTAACTGGGTGACATGCTCTGATTATAATAGCACCTGCCCTGTGGAGCACATCTTTCTGGAGATCCAGATGGACCCCCTCTGTTAGTCCGTCCCAAGGGAGTTTAAACCTGGTTGTTCCCTTAGGCATTGGACCAGAACGCTAAGCAATCTCTGCTGTTGATTGGGTTGGTGGTCATTTTTAAAATTAATTGTGAATATGTGTTTTTAGATCTTGGGCATGGGTTATATTGATGGTCTTTGGCTATTTTGGTTTATAATCTCTCTTTAAAAAATATTTTTATTTATAAACAATGTCATCCACCAAATCATACAGTATGTCAGAGCAGGTCACAAATGCTTTGCGTCATCGTATTTCTCATTTTCATTTCATTTCATCCATTTATAAAAAGTTATTCTAATGGTTACATAGACAACATTCTTAAAATTTTCTATTATACTTTTTACATAGATCCTCCAACCACTGATAAAATGTATCCCATCTCTCTGTACTGTATATAAAAGAGAAGTGTGGTGAGGTGTGTGTGTGTGTGTGTGTGTGTGTGTGCTGTGTATATGGACTATACGCTCTACACGGAGCAACCAATCTCGCCCAAACTTGGCACATAACATACCTTGGTGTTGCAAGATTAGCACAGGTGTGTGTGTGTCATGAAAGCCTTTGAGTAGTCTTTCCCTCCAAAAAAGGGCCGAAGTGGATATTTCACTGCCCCATAGACATTTCACTTCCAAGCTGTACTGTACATGTACAGATGGTTACCAGACAAGTCATGCAAATTGGAGGCAAAGAAGGCTGGGAATTGTAGGCTGCAGCATTGTCATGAATACCTGGGCGAAGCCAGGTTATCAGCTAGCATTCTATAAAACTCCATATCTTCTTTCTCTTTAATTGCCAATGTTAACCTATTCATTTCTGGTCATTCTAAAATTTTATTTATCACCTGGTCTTCAGTTGGCATCTTTTCAATTTTCCAGTTTTGTGCAAATACAATCCTTGCTGCAGTCAGTATATGAATAATCAAATATGCATCTTCCTATAATTATCAGATAGTATTCCCAGCAAAAATATCTCTGGTTTCAACTCAATGTATTGTAGTGTCATCTTCTCTAACCATGTGCGTATTTTTAACGAATACTTCTTTGCTTCTACACGTCCACCACATAGGATGGTATGATCCTGGTGTATGATGACATTTCCAACGTTTAGCAGATTTATCTGTAAATGTCCTTGCTAACCTTGATAGAGACATGTGCCATCTGTAAAACATATAAGTTTTCCTTGTAAGCTGTTGACATTGTCAATATATAGTTTTTCTCCCATAGTTTCTTCCATTTTTCTAGTTCTATTATATATCCAAATTTTTTTGCCAGTACTATCAGTTTCTTTTACCTTCCATCATTTTATGTTTTAATAAATAATCATAGAACTTTTTCATCAATCTTTCATCTTTCCCCATCTTTCATCTTTCATCTAGTTAAGTTAAATTTTCATAAAATCCATACTGTTTAACATCCTTCTCATATCTCAATTCTATTTGCATCTGTGTAAACCATGTTATATCTATTCCTTGTTCCAGTAAGTCCTCTTTAGTTTTAAGCTCCTTTTTCATTTAGAATATCTTTATATCTAAAAATTCTCCCCATTTCTATAATATTAGGATGTGTAAGTGCTTCCACAGTAGAGATCCACACTGGAATTTTCAAATAGTGTTGTTCTCTGATTCTCTCCCAAATCCATAACAAACCATTTCTTAAGTAACGTCTCTTAAAATAACCAGGTCCTTTACTTCCCTCATACCATAAGAAAGTATGCCAACCTGTTTGTAAATTGTGTCCTGGAGTTAACAATCTTGCATTCCTTAACTCAGTCCATTCTTTCAGCCATATCAACCTGCCTGCTTGATAATATAATTTCCAGTCAGGCAGACCCCTCTAATTCTAGCATCCTGGAACATTTTCAAGTTGATTCTTGCTTTTTTCTCTTGCCAAATGTATTTCAAGATCATTTTATTCAGTTCCACACACACAAAAAATATCTCTAACTTTATCGGAATTGTTTGGAACGGATACAACAAACTTGGTAAAATATTCATTTTAATTGTTGCTATTTTTCCCACTAGTGCAAGTTGCATATGTTTCCACTTCTCCGTCTACCTTTATTTGTTGTACCAGCCTATTGTAGTTATCATCCCTAATTGTTACACATCTTGCTGTTAATTGTATCCCCAAGTATTTTACCTTCTTAGTAATCTGTATTCCTAATTTTCCTGTTAATTTTTTTTTCTGTCTCTCGGAGATATTCTTCACAATTATCTTATTTTTTTCTCTGTATTATCTTTAGACCTGGTATTCCTCTATTCTTTCCATCAATCTAGTTCCCATTTGTTTTGGATCTTCTAAAATAAAAACTAAATCATCAGCAAATGCCTGTAATTTGTACTCTTTTTTTTTTATTTTCAAGCCTGTGTTTTCTTATCTTCATTACCTCTAGTGTTAAAACAAATAGTAATGGTGACAACGGACACCCCTGCCTTGTACCCTTCTGAATGCCAACCTTATCTGCCATTTTCCCATTCAACATTATTCTTGTAGTCTGTCCAAAGTAAATCGTCTCAATCATTTTAATAAATCTATCCCCCAAATCCATGAGTTTCAATTGCTGTAACATAAATTGCCAATTCACATTATCAAAAGCCTTTTGTGCATCCAAGAAAACCAGCACCATGTGTATTTCTGGGCGTGCCTCATAATACTCCAAAGCATTCAAAATTGTCCTCATATTGTCTCTAATCTGTCTCTTGGGTAAAAATCCATTTTGGTCATTATGGATAAACTCTGTCAATAGTTTCCTAAGTCTTTCCATTATTATTGAGGCAAATATTTTATAGTCCACATTTAATAATGATATGGGTCTATAGTTCTTTATCTGCTGCAAGTCTGAATCTTTCAGATTAAGAGTAATGATTGCTTCCAACCATGAATTTGTCACTTTCACATTGTCCAGAAGCTCATTAAACACTCCTAATAGCACATTGCCCAGTACCTCTTGAAATGTTTTATAAAACTCCAAGGGTATCCCATCTGGGCCTGGTGCTTTGCTGTTATTTTACCTTTTTATTGCTTCTGCTAACTCCATTGTTATTTTCTCCTCCAACATTTGTTTCTTTAAATCAGAAATTTTTGGTAATTCTGCTTCCTCTAAATATAGTTTTATTTTATCTTTTGCTATATCTTCTTGTTGGTATAACTTCTGGTAGTATTCTTGTACTATTTTTTTTTCTTCATTGGAGTAATACAAAGTTCCTTTATCATGTTTAAGCTGATAAATCAATTTCTTCTCTTTTTCTTTTTTCAGTTTATATGCCAACCATCTTCCAGGCTTATTTGTATGTTCAAAATTTTTTTGCTTTGCTCCCTCAATTTTCTGCGCTAAATTCTCTTTTTCCAACAAGTTCAGTTTATATCTTTTTAAGTCCATCTTAAAAAGATACAAGCTAAAAGAGTTTTTTATCTCTTTTTTATGAAGATTCCTTTGTAATTTTCTCGCCAAACTTTTGTATTCATCCTCTAAAGTTCTCTCTGTTTGTTTTTGTTTACAGTTTCTTTTTGCCACATATGTCATGATATGCTCTTATATATGCTCTAGCACAGTGATGGAGAACCTATGGCATGTGTGCCCAAAGTGGCATGTGGAGCCAAGTTGCCTGGCACACAAGTTCTTGTGACACCCCCACCCCACCCCATGTGTGTGCTATCCCCCTCCCCCCAGCATGCTCATGCAAACACCGAACCAACCTGAACCAGACAAAGGCTTCCCTGAGGTGGAAAAACGTGGAACTGTTTGATATTTTTTCAGGTCAGGATAGCGCATGCATGTGTGAGGGGGAGAGGGGATAGCACATGCTATCCCCTGTCCCCACACACATGCGCGCGCTATGCCAAGCCGGAAAAACGCTGAACTGTTTGATGTATTTTTGGTATTTTTCCACCTTGCAGGAGCCTTTTTCTGGTTCAGGATAGCACGTGTTATCCTCTCCCCCCCCCCATGCATATGCGTGCTATCCCCTAAGCCGGAAATATGCCCCGTCAATGAGCTGAGGTTAAAACACCAAACCAGGTCAGTTTGGTGTTTATGCACTCATGCTGGGGGGAGTGGGGTGGTCGCATGCACATGCGTTTGGGTGGTTACATGCACATGCATGGGGCGGGGCACGTGAGATCATGTGCAACAGTGCGCACATCCATTTTCAGCTCGGGAGCTGAAAAAGATTCACCATCACTGCTTTAGCAGTATCCCAAAGATTTTGCATTGATATACCTTTATTTTTATTTTCTTTAAAAAAGAAATCCATTTCTCTCTCCACCAACTGAACAAAGTCTTTTTCCTGAAGTATAATTTGATTCATTGTCCATCTTGGCTTCTTTCTTTGCCCTTTCCACGTTACCATTATTGGATTGTGGTCCGCCCATATGCTTGATTCAATATATATCTCTTGTATATTATTTATGAGTTCAGTTGAGATCCACATCACTGTCGATATTGTCTTTTTTCCAGATACCATTTTTGCCAGCGTCATCACCCATTATCCATATGTTTTCATATTCTAATTCAATAATTTTCTTATTTAGTTTCCTGTAAAAATCCTCTTGTTTAGTATTTGGGGTGTAGATTGCTACCAAAAGTAGTTGTCTTCCACTCATCATTACATCTACCATTAAAATTCATCCCTCCTCATCCATGAAGATTGGTTTAGATTTCAATGTGTCCTTAATGTATAGATACCTCTTTTAGTCTGATCTGCCAAAGAAGTATATAATTTCCCAAGTTTCCAATATTCCAGTAATTTACTGTGCTGTTTTTTAATGTGCACTTCTTGTAAACAAATTATGTCCAATTTTAATTTCTGTAATTTGTTAAAAGTCCTTCTCCTTTGTATTGTTGAACTTAGTCCATTTATATTCATTGATATCCATTTTATCTCTTCTTCCATGGTTACTTGTATTTAGATTTTGTGCCTCTAGTCATTTTTATTTCCCTTGGTTCTTGGGGTTCTTTGGGTCTCGCTCCCCCTATAGCTTCGCTTTGTTGTGTCTCCTTCTCTTCTATTGATTCCCCTTGTTACTTATCTTGGTCTTTCTCAGCTACTCCCTCTTCCCCATATGGTTGTAAATACTCATAATAGAATGCCTCTGCTTTCTCTATCATGTTAAGTCTATGTCTTTCTTGCCTCCATGTGACTAAGACTCCCTCTGGTATCAACCATCTAAAATTTACTTTATGCTTTATTACCAGTAATTGACTTGTCAAGAATAGGTAATTTATCCTTTTATCTGTAATTCTTTTCGGTATTTGTTTCAGAACTCGTATTTCCTTCTCTTTATATTTTAGTGGTTCCTCTCTTACTCTGCAAAATTTCATTTCTTGTCCATTTTTTGTGAGTCTAATGTGTACAGTGGAATCTCAGTTCACGACCACAATTGGTTCCATAGCTTTGGGTGTGAACCAAGTTGGTTGTGAACTGAAACAAATTTTCCCATTCGGTTGTATGGAAATATGATTGATCTGTTCCAGACCTCTATGAACTCTATTGTTTTTTTAAGACTTTGAAGCACACAAATACAGTACCGTATGCCACAGAATGCACAGTGTAAACAGTAAAATCCTTTAATACAAACACTGAGAAAACCATGAACAAGAAAAAACTGTTCAGTCAGTTGATTCTGAGTGAGAGAAAAGTGGCTGTTTTCCAGGAGAGTCCACCTCCACGATGGAAGCATGCTCTCCTTCAGGTATTTTCTCTCTTGAGATTTCTTTGTCCTCAGGAAGTTTGTGAACCAAGTCAAACATTTAGCTGATTTTTTGGGTTGTGAACCGAGGCTCCGCCGTACCTCTCTCAGTAGCTTGTGTTTCATAGCATATCTGGTATGAACCCTAAATATTTCTTCCACCTCTCCCCTCATTTTATCCTCTAATATCTCCAAAACCCCTGCCAATAGCTCTATCATTATCTCTGCCAAATTTTCCCCCTTTTCTTCTATATTCTGAAATCTAAGATAGAAATCAGCTTTATCCATTTCCAAAGTTGCAATTGTCTTGTCCTTGTCCTGCTCTGGCTGTGAAATTGTGATCCATCTCTCCCACCTTCTGCTCAATTTGCACAGTTTTCTCTTCCACTTTTTGTATTCTTTGCTCATTTTTCTCCATTGTTTGTTGGAACTTCTCAATTTTTTCACCCATGTCACTGATGTCTTTCTTCACTTCCACTTTCATAGTTCCATCTTTTCCATTATCATTTGTAACATCAATTTCACTTCTTGTTGCGACTGGTTGGCTTTTTCTTCTTGCTGCAATAGAACTTTGAAATCCAGGGCTTAAGCTTGATTGGAATGGGGCTGAAGTTGAGATCACCTTTCTTGACATTACGAGAATTCAATTGTATCAACACCTGTGTTTATAATCCAAAAGGGGCACTGAATCATTTTATGGCCCAAATCTTGCTGTGTTTGTAATCCAAACTGGCCTGCCGAGTTCACCCCAATAAAAGTTAAAAAAAGAAAAAGGAAGAAATAAAACCATGTATATTCAACAGAAGGAATCTCAATTCATAATCCACTTTGGCCCATGAAATTCACTCCAAGAAAAATCAACAGGATGTAAGTACCAATGAAAAAAAAAAGGTAATCCAAGGCTTCAGTTCCCAGAATTATAATCCAGATCCAAATCCAAAAAAAGACGCCAAAAAAAGGAGGAGAAAAAGGGTGACAAACAGAAAAACAAACAAACCCAAAGAGGAGATTTCTTTTATGGTCACCTGTTAAAAAGAGAGAAATCTAAAAACCAATGTCCAGAATCAAAATGAAATATTGTTATAGTCCAGAGAACATGTTCCAGTTTGTATAAATCTTTAAGCAAGGACAAGTCACCTACCTCGTCATTTCCAAAGATAGCCCAAAAAGCTAAAGTTCTTTACTGCTTACACATTCCTTTTATCTGCAGCTCACTGTTCCATAAGCTGCTTTATTTTGATTTTGTAATCTACAAAGATGTTTTTTGAAGGTCACTTGCAACTTTGTAGCTTATTGACTTTCTCCACTTTTCACTTTGGCTTTTAAAATTCACCACTAGATGGCAGCCTTGCCCATTCATTCCCTTTCTATCACTCCTCTCCGTCATTGCCTGCCAAAAGGAAAAATGAATAAAAAAATACTAAGAAGTAAAAGTGAGGAGAAGAAACCAAATATATCAAACAAAGCTCACCAGCAATCCAAAAGTCCAGAAATTCTAAATTTTATATTCCAAAAAAGAGAGAAATCCACCAAGTAAACTTCAGAGAAGAAAAACAGCGGTGTTTAAAATACTCTACCCAGTCAATCTGTCCGTTTAAAGTCTCACTTGTTTAAAGCTCTGCTTTCCTTGCCGCTATCCAATAGTTAAATCCACTTTTTGACTATTTTCCCATCAGGGGTGCTTCCTTTCCAGTCCTACCAGTAAAACTGTTTTTTAGGATTTCTCACCTGCTTCTGACATGCTTTTTTCCTTTCTTGTTGGCAGCTGTCCCAGCTTCTTAGTGGCCCATAATGGCCACTTTTCTTTATCTGAAGTGACTTCCTGCATTCAGCCAGGAAGTTTGTTGTCTCCATGTAGCCTACAGGATGCACGCTTCTTTTCGTCACCCCTCCAGGGCAAATTTGGTCCCAATGGACCCCCAAAAGACTAGAATTAGACGGTATCATGAAGTGCTCCATGATAGCCTGTGATTGCAGCTCCACCTCCCGTTTTGGTTTATAATCTTTTGTTCACTGCCTAGAGTCACCATTGTGAGATAGTTGGCTATATAAAATCTGTTTGAATAATAAATTTCAGATACATTGTTTGAGAATTCTTGAATTAGGAATATTGCAATAAATGATTTGAATTTAATTTTGCAAGTGCTACATTTTTAGGCCAGTCTAAATGACTATTTAAAGTGGTTGAATTTTCTATAACAGTCTACCATTTTGTCATCATCTGAAGAAAACCTGGCTCCATGCTTATTATCATGCACACATTTTGAAATAAACAATTTTATCTCTCTGAAGTTACATTTACATAATAATTACTAATTTTTAAATATACTTTATTTTCTCCTAGGCTTCCAGAGATGTGGAGGGCTGTGTTTGGCTTGCATAATCTTTTCAAACATAAAACATACGCTGAAAAAAGACGCATAAAAACTATCAAGATCCATTATTTCTATGATTCAGCAAGATTCGAAGATGATATTGCTCTGTTTCTTCTAAGCAAACCTGTCATATATAATGACTATATTCAGCCCGCCTGCTTGCCTAAAGTTAATCTTGCCTTGACTTCTGATATGAAATGCTTTGTAAGTGGGTGGGGAATGAAAAAAGAAAAAGGTAAGGGTTTTACTTTTGCTTTAAAGTAACCTGTTGTTAGAAGTGAAAATGAGTTTAATGATCCCAGAAAGTTTATTTTCACTGACAGTAACATTTTTCTCACAGCGGGGGTGAGTGGAGGAAATCTTCAAATCATCCTTGACTGCTATGCCTGGACAAATCCATGCAGTTTTCTTGGCAACTATATTTTCAGAAGGGGTTAGTGGTTGTCTTATTTCTAGGACTGAGAGAGAATGACTGACTTGATGTCACTTCGTGCATAAGCTGGGAGTAGAACTCAGTCTCCCAGTTTCTAACTAGGTGCTTTTAACCATTACAAACCACTGTTTCTCTCTTTCTCATATTGCACAAGAAAAGTACAATCAGGAGGGAGATCCTTTTGGATACTATTCTCAGACATACTTGATATTCACAGATTTGCATTTCAGCACAGTGGAACTTTGGTTCACAAATGCTTCAGTTCACAACCAAAAAATCAGCTAAATGTTTGACTCGGTTCACAAACTTCCTGAGGACAAAGAAATCTCAAGAGAGAAAACACCTAAAGAAGAGTGTCCTTCCATCGTGGAGTGTGCTTCAAAATCTTAAAAAAACAATAGAGTTCATAGGGGTCTGGAAAGGATTGATCATATTTCCATACAACCCAATGGGAAAATTTGTTTCAGTTCACAACCAACTTGGTTCACAACCAAAGTTATGGAACCAATTGTGGTCGTGAACCGAGGTTCCACTATATTTTCAAATTTATATATACATAGAGTCATGTAGCTGGATATAATGGGAGTTGTATGTACTACTTCTGGAAAATAATGAGATGGGAAGATCTGATATAAACAATGTAAGATACAATTTTTACTCACTTCCTTTCCCAGATATCAGTCCTTAAAAATGATCTGTTTGCAGGCCATTTCTTTACTATTTCTTTCTCCTTGCAAAAGGATATTCTGGTCTTATTAGTATCAGACAATCAACAAATTGTGAATAATTTCCAGTTGTTAGAGTATTTTCAGTTTGAATCCCAAATACAAGGATTCAGACTTATGAATCAGTCCTATGATTCTTTTCTAAAAAAAAATTTTGTTTTATTGATATAACATGCAAAAATTCAATTTCAATCAAACAGTATGTTTTCTGGGTACAGTTATTTTTAGGAAATCATAATCAAAATGTTTACAATAGTATTCATTTGTTGTTGTTGTTAGTTGCGAAGTCGTGTCCGACCCATCGCGACCCCATGCACAATATTCCTCCAGGCCTTCAATATTAATTCTATAATGATAATATTTTACTTGTCTAACAAATCCCCTTTATAATATTTATTTATTTATTATTTATTTATTTATTTATTATATTTATATACCGCCCTTTTCCCGAAGGACTCAGGGCGGTTTACAGGGCT
>JANHFR010027073.1:0-16179 GCA_032468015.1 Mimophis mahfalensis | reverse complement strand
CCGCCGTCTCGCTCCCAGCCTCGGAAGCGGCGTGGCTCCCGTCAGAGGCAGCCCAGGCAAGGAGCTTCCTCCTCCCCACTCCCCCCGCTGGAGGACATCACAGAACGTCTTGGCTGGGCACATCCTCCTGCCTAGCCAGTCCTTGTCCTCCAGCGGGTGTGTGTGTGTGTGTGTGTGTGTCTCAGAAGCCCCGCCCACAGGTTGGGGGTCCCCACAAGTGGCGAAGTGTATTAAGGGGGTCACGGCATTAGGAAGGTTGAGAACCACTGCTTTAGAGGGATGGACTTCAACTCCCAGGATTCACCAGCCAGCATGGTTGAATGTTTGGACTTCTAGAATTACCAAGCCAGCATGCTTTAAGATGAGTGGACTTCAACACCCAGAATTCTCCAGCCAGGAGGCTTTAAGAGGGATGGACTTCATCTTCCAGGATTCACAGCCAGCATGGTTTAATGTCTGGACTTCCAGAATTGCCCAGCTAGCATGCTTTAAGATGGGTGGACTTCAACTCCCAGAATTCCCCAGCCAGCATGCTTTAAGATGGGTGGACTTCAGCCCTGAGAATTACTCAGCTAGCATGCTTGAAGAGGCATGGACTTCAACTCCCAGAATTCCTCAGCCATTCAAGGGAGGAATGCTACAATTTGCTCCCTCGGAGCTTTCCATGGTCCTGAAGCAGCCAGCCTAAAATCTGTCTTGACCTGGGAATGACTGTGAACTTGGAGGTCAAATAACACCAATGGACATCAACTCCCAGGGCGGTCATTTCTACACACAAAACTTGTTATTACTGCTAATGGAAAGGCTGCGTTCACACAACATCCTAATTTGGCTTTTTAATTTTATTTTATTTTTAGTGAGTTTATTTGGCCTTGTCCGAAAGCCAGATTTCGCACCTATGTTTCTAACTGTTTTGGAACATGCTGGCTTTCTGTTGATGGCTCTTTTCCCCAAGGGAAACCGAGGCACAAAGCAGATGCCAGCTACCCAGCCTTTGAGAGTGGCAACAGTGACTAACTGTGTTTAGTAATATTGCTAACCGTGGTTTTGTTTTTTTCAACTGAAAGACAACAGTTCCAACTTCTCTCTGCTTTCTTAGGAAGGAAATAAATATGACAAGGGTTTTCTGGGGCTCAAAAATCCAAATTAAGATTGAACACCTTTTCTCAATTAATCAGATTTCAGAATAGGCAGTTTAGTGAACGTGTGTCCTGTATATGTCAGTTGAAGACTCAATCATCCAGGCCAAAAGTATTTCGAAAAGTTAAATCATAGCAACTGGATCAAAGCTGATTAAAACTGGGATGTTTTGTTACTCCTCTAAGTAACTTCTTCAATCAAAATGGAAATCATTGGAATGTACCAACTCTTCCCATATTACTGTAGGGGATTCCTCCCAAAAAGTCACAGAATAAACTTTTTAGATACTTTCAGTCTGGATGACTGAGCATCTACATATTGCTTTCCATTTTGGGGAGTCACCCCCCCCTCCCGGCATTCAGTATGGCAAGAATTAGTCTATTCCAGGGGTCTTCAAACTTGACAGCTTTAAGCCTCGAGGACTTCAACTCCCAGAATTCCTGAGCTAACATGGCTGGAGGGGGAATTCTGGGAGTTGAAGTCCACAAGTCTTGAAAGCTGCCAGGTTTGAAGACCCCTGGGTCTATTCCGACGACTTTGTGCCTATCCAAAATTTTCATTTGGACTGAAAAAGTGACTTGTTTAGTTTAATTTATTGGGACTTACATGCCGCCCTACTCCCGAGGGACTCAGGGCGGCTCACAACAAATAAAAACGGCAAATACAAAATTTTAAAAAAATAATTAAACTAGTACCAAACCCCACTAAACAGTAAAATCAATTTCACAAGAATTTTAAAAATCCAATTAAAATTTAAAACCCCCAAAATCAGCCCAGGCCAGCCTGTTGAAACAGCCAAATCTTCAGGTCAGGACGGAAGGACCGGAGGTCAGGGACCGTCCAGAGCTCGAGGGGTAGCTCATTCCAAAGGGTCAGTGCACCCACAGAAAAGGCCCTCCCCCTGGGGGTCTCCAGCCGACACTGGCCGACAGCACCCCGAGGAGACCCACTGAGTAACAAAAAAAGCATTTTAATAAACGTTGGTCCAGTTGCCACGATTTCACGGCTTTTGAGATATTCTTCTGCTTGTACTGCTGCCCTTTTTGTTGTCCTGCAACAGGCACACTTTTTTTGGGGGGGGGGGAGCTCTTACTTTGCCTGCGTTTGCGGAGACGGGCTGCTCTCCTCCGGTTCATGACACAGGCGACCATGGTGCTGAAGATGACGGCCGTGCACAGGAAGCAGACGCCCCCAATCACGCCGGCCAGCACTGGTTGTGGGAGCATCTCGGGGAGCTGGGTGCGGGAAGGGTACACCTCCATCCCTGCGGATGCCAAAGCAAAGCAAGAGCCAATCAAAAAAGTTGTCGTTCGGTCTCCGTGTCAGCGTTCCAGCGTTTGATTGGTTTGGAGAGCCAGCAAATACCACCTCTGATTGGCCGACCACATAGCCACGCCCAAAGAAACGGTAGTCAAAATATTTGAATCCCACCACTGCTCAGGACCGTTTTTCAGCGGCAACCTTCGTAGCATCCCCACGACCGTGGGATCAACCTTGAGACACTTGGCTACTGACTCGTATTTATAACGGTCGCAATGTCCCGGGGTCATTCTGACATGCAAAGCAAGAGGAAAACCAGGTTCACTTAACAGTGGTGTGACTAATTGATCAACGGCAGTGGTTCGCTTAACAACCGTGGAAAGGGAGGTCGTAGAACGGGGCACAACTCCTAGAACACTTGTCTCACTTAGCAACAGAAATGTCGGGCTCAATTGTGGTCGTAAGTCGAGGATTACCTGTATGCCATCTAACCATCTTATCCTCTACCATTCCCTTCTCTTTTTCCTCCTTCCATTTTACCCCAGCATCAGGGTCTTCTGGTTAGATTTATTTATTTACTTATTTATTGAATTTATATGCCGCCCTTCTCCCGAAGGACTCGGGGCGGCTTACAGCATATTAAAAACATGAAATATAAACATTAAAAATAAATTAAACAATTTAAATTCCATTAATCATTAAAATTTAAACAAACCATTGAAATTATATCTAAAAAGGTTAAATCATGGCAACCGGCACCAAATTTTTTTAATCTGAGACATTCCGTTACTCATCCAAGTAACTTCATCAAGTCAAAATAAAAAATTAGTGAGGCAGAGAGTCAGAGAGTTGTTGGCAGGAATGACTACATTCCAATGACTCTCGGCCATTTAAAAAAAAAAAGATTATTTTGACTGATGAGGTTACTTGGATGACTAACGAAGTACCTCAGATTAACAAACTTTGGTCCCATTGCCACGATTGAACCTTTTTCGATATTTTTGGCCTGGATGATTTAGTCTTCATTTACGTACAGTACTTCCAAGGTTGTTTGACACTCATTCAGGCCATTTCTTGTCTAAGCTCAACCTACTTAATAAATCGATAATTAAAGTATATACAATATTAAATAATTAAAGCATGCCTGAAGTTACATGTCCTAGGACAAAACTCAGGAGCAGAGGCAACACCCCACCAAAACAGAGGTTAATTATTTCAAACTAGGAAGCGGCAGGAAAAGAAAAAGGGATAAAATTTTCTGAGCTAATCTAGTCAGAAAATGGTTAATATGATTCAGAATTTTAGAAAAATGAAGCATTACTTCTATTTCGACAGGCAAGAGGCGAGATTCTTTTAGAACAGGATTGCTGAACCCTGAAAACTTTCAGATATGAGGACTTCAACTCCCAGAATCCCCCAGCCAGCATGCTTTAAGACACGTGGAATCCAACTCCCAGAATCCCCCAGTCAGCATGCTTTAAGACAGGTGGAATTCAACTCCCAGAATCCCCCAGCCAGCATGCTTTAAGACACGTGGAATCCAACTCCCAGAATCCCCAAGCCAGCTTGGTGGCTGGTTGGGGAATTCTGGGAGTTGAAGTCCACTCCTCTGAAAGTTGCCGGCATTGGTTTCGATTCAATCCCCGAAGACAATCAGGTTGAATTGCATCCTTGGCTAGCCATCAAGGTTGACTAGCCCATCATACGCCAGACGTTGTGGGACTTACCTGTGGTCGAAACATTGACCACATTACTGGGATAACTGATGTAGCTACCGGCAAAGGCCACCAGGCGGAACTCATAGAAGGTATCCTGCGTTGGAAAGGGGAAGAATTAGCCGATGGACATTAGGTCCGCCCATGAAAGTGTAGGCTACCTCGCCATGAGGAGCAAGCAACAGACCAAGGCATTATGTGTGCTAATAAAAATAAACTTTGGACGAATAGGGCCAGCAGATAACCCTGAACCGGATAAAACACTCTCGTTTTGAGATTTTATTAATGTTGTCAACCTTAGCATCTTTAAGATGGGTGGACTTCAACCCCCAGAATTCCCTAGTCAGCCACAGGAATTCTGGGTGTTGAAGTCCACCCAATTTCAAGTTGCCCAAACTGAGAAAAGCTGTGCTAAACATACTTTTCTCCATGCAAACCCCATCTCCCCTCTGGGGCTTGCTAAGGAAGAAATGGGATCAGACTCACCTTGATGAGCCCAGGCACCAGGAACTGGGTCTCGGAACTGGGAATGGACCCACTCAACACCTCCCACACACCCCGATTCTGGCGCAGCTCCAGGGAGTAGCCCATCAAGGCTGAAGGATCGTGGAGCGGAGGTTCCCACAGGAGGAGGACTCCGCGCGTGGTCTCGTTGGATCTCAGGAACTGGGGTGGGGGAAGGAAGACCAGGGAGGCCGTGGTTGGCAGAACGGGGGGCACAGTCTGAGTGGGAACCCCTGAAAAAGGAAGAAGAGAACAGCCTTGAGGGAGGATGCAAGTTGCTCTGAGGAGAAACTCGAGGAGATTCTGCCTTTACTGTCTTCAGTATTCAGACAGGACAAAGTGGCCCCAAAATTCTGTTATTTACTACAGATAGTCCTCAATTTACAACAGTTCCAGTTAGTTACAATGGCGCTGAAAGAAAGCCTCTTGTGACCGTTTTTCCCACTTACAACCTGTGATCACGCAATCGGAATTCGGACGCTTGGCAGCGGACTCGTATTTATGACAGCTGCCTTGTCTCGCAACCCCCTTTTACAACCTTTTGACCAACCAGGTGACTAACTTACCAACTGCAGTGATTCACCTAACCGCTGTGGCAAGAAAAGGTCATAAAAAGGGGCAGAATTCACTTAACAACTGTTTCACTTAGCAATGGAAGTTTTGGGCTCAATTGTGGTCGTATGTTGAGGACCTCCTGTATTTCTGGATCCTTTTTGGGCCTCTTTCTTGACCTGGTCAACAGTCTTGAAGGCTTGGCTATCCTAACCTATCCTTGGTCTGTGTCGGGGGTCTTCAAACTTGACAGCTTTAAGACTTGTGGACTTCAACTCACACCCAGAATTCCTCCTCCAGTCATGTTAGCTCAGGAATTCTGGGAGTTGAAGTCCACAAGTCTTCAACTTGCCAAGTTGGAAGACCCTTGGTCTATGCTAACCAGAACCCCGGTGTAGGATTATTGTAGGTACCAGAATGGCCTCTGTGGGGCATAGTTTGCAAGCCTGGGGGATTTCTAGATGTCCGTTCATGTTCCTATGATCTCATCCCATTCCCATGAGAAAGTTGTCTTGAGAAGCGCAGTGTTATCCCTCATATCTGGTTGCCATAACGATGGAAACTTTTCCCACACCTCTATGTATGAAGTAATGTTATACTATGTAACACCTTTTGCCATTGGTTAATAAAGTTGGGAGAGGCAGAGAACAACTTCCTACTATACTCTCATCTCCATCTTGGATCTTCTCTTTGTCTTCACTATGCTTCACTTTACCTTTACTATAGCTCATCTCTTAGCTCTGCTCTTGGTCCTCCGTCTTTGGGCCTCTACTCTACCCTCATCACTTTGGTAAACTGCCAAAAGTCTGTCATGTTTCTTTTTAATTACAACATCCCGGTTATCAGAATCGGAAGAACGAAGCCTCCCGTCCCGAGCAAAACGGTGATCGCTTCTCACCCAGAGGCGTGATGGAGATGATTTCGCTGAACGGACCGCTGCCAAGTTTGTTCTGGGCCAAGACGCTGAACTGATAGCTCTCATCCGGCCGGAGGTTCTCTACCAGGATGTGGGAAGCTCCCACGGGCACCGGCAATGAGGCCCAGTCGTGGTGGGGCCGGTTCAGGCGTCTCAATCTACCGTTCAAACAACAATGGGTGTTACGGAAGGACATTCCTAACTGGAAGTTGGCAGAAGTAGGCAGAAGTAGGCGGAAATGGCAAAATCTCTGATGAAAGAAAAGAACCGAAGTCCTTTTGCTTCCACATGGAAACCGCTTCTGAACTTCATGCTTGAGGTGGAAAAGAATGTAACTCCAACTTTACAGATTAGATCGACAGATCTTTATAGAAACAACTTGTTTATGGAAAAGCAAAAAGATGCAATTTGATGCTAAGGCCTTATTTTACTGTATCAGAAAGAGTCGTGTTCCGGTTTGGGCACATGGTGCCAAAAAGGTTCAACATCACTGCTCTATAACTGAGTACCATTTTTTTTTTAAACAACGTGCATTAAAACAATAACAACATGGAGGCCGCAGTAGGTCAGCTTAAAACAGAAGGGCAAATTTCATACAACAGAAATACAGATAGACGAAACATCCAGGAAGTATTTTTAATATTGACAGAAAGAGAGAAGGGAAAAAGGGAAATAGGGTAGCTGAGACGGCCCCAAAGACCTACATTGGCGTGTACCAGATGCTGAATCTCTGGAAATAACCCCCATCAAACCCTGGTTCCCAGGTTACATTGACTGCTTGTTGTAGAGGCCATACGGAGACGTTGACCACGGCGTGGGGGCTGGTACCTGTCGTGGGCAGAGAAAGGGAGCTGCATTAGTTTAACTCGAGTCCGTGGAAGGACAACAATAAAGAGATTTAACGGTGTAATTTTGCCCGACAGAATTTGGGATGTAACAACAGGGAATTCTTGTCTGCCAACTATTCGTTTAGTGATAGTTTGAAGTTACACTGGAAGAAGTGACCGATGACTATTTATTCAGAGTTATGAGCTTTGCTGCCTCCTCGTGGTCACGTGATCAAAATTCAGAGGCTCGGCAACTGACTTGTATTTATGACGGTTGCAGCGTCCCCGAGGTCACACGATCCCCTTTTGATCTGGGGTTTGTTGTGTTCTGCGTTGGTTGGGATCAAAATTGTAAATTTTATTAATTGTGGGGCTAAATTAATTTAGTAGTTTTTAAACTCTTATATTGTATGTTTTTAAATTTGCCCTGTAAACCGCCCTGAGTCCCTCGGGAGAAGGGCAGTATAGAAATTAATTAATTAAATAAATAAAATAAATGGAGAAACTGTCGGGTGAATTTAGGGCAGGTTTTTATGAATCAAATCTATCAGATTTGTTTGGTTGCCTTTTTTTTTTAGTACAAAGAAAAAAGTAACTCTCTTATTATCTCCCTGACTGGCATTTAAACAATAAAAATAAAGTATGAATGGAGCTGTCTTTTAGTGCTAGTAGTTCCCGACTCTAGGGGCCGGTGCTTAGGAATGGGAACTCACTCCGTTACGCAGCGTGCAGGATTCGAACCGCTGAACTGCCGACCTTTCTGATCGACAATCTTTTACAGTATAACGAATCTGGAGTTTTCCTTCCATTGTAGTCTCTGATGTATCGGCAAAACCTCGACTTAAGGACCGTCATGGAGCCTGCCCCTTATATCTAACGTAACAACTGCAGTGATTCACTTAACAACTGCAGTGAGAATGGTCATAAAACGGGGCAAAACTCCCTTGAAGCACTGTCTCATTTACATGGGAATTAGGGGCTGAACTGTGGCCATTAAGGAGGACCAGGCGTAGTTCCAAATCACAGCGGACACTAGAACGAGCGTCCTGCCCGGTTCGGTGACCACGGAGGACATCAAGAGGGCAGCTGTACCAATTCAACCGCGACGGTTCGTCGCAAAAAGTGTCGTGGCTGTATCTTTAAACCGAAACATTTTTTGATAGGGTCCCAGGCTGTTAGGGGCCTCAACCGCCCTGCCCTCTGAGTTAAGAACTCACCCAACACGTAGACGGTGGTGGTGGCACTAACCCTGGCCACGCCGTTGTTGGCGGCACATTCCCACAAGCCATGCTGTTCCTTCGTCAGGGGCCTCAAAATCAGGCTGCCGTTTGTGTCCACCTGCGCGTTGGCCAGAGTCTTGCCGCCCACCTGTGCAGCAGGAACGCCAAAAAAAGCCACCCAATCGTGTTACAGACAAGCAAGTCCTCCCTCAACGGCCCGAATCGGGCAACTCTGTCGCTCTGCAAAGCAGTCATTAAGTGATATTTCCACCACCACCACCACCACTAAGTTTTAATATTCTGCTTTGAGAGGTGAAAGCCAGCTGGGTAGGTTTGGTATGCAATAGGCAGTCTTAAAAGGTTAATTGCAGCTACCAAATCTATCAGGAATTGTCCGGTTTGTGCAAAATGGGACTGCAACTCACTTTTGTCCAAGAGGTGACGGGTATGGGGTCTCCTTGGGCCATGCATGGAATTAGCAGCTCCCGACCCACTTCCTGGAAGTATTCCTCTTTGGGCCGAAGGATGAATATGGGAGGATCCTAAAAATATAGAATACCATAGAAAACAAATACCACCGTTGAGAAGAATACAAAAGTTCTCCTACACTTTGTTGGAAGGGACCCTGGAGGTCTCCAACCTCCTGCTCTGGCAAGAGACCCTATGTAAGTTCAGATTTCTGTCTAGTCTCTTCTTAAAAACCTCCAGTGATGGAACGGCCATGACTTCTGGTGGCAAGCAGTTCCGCTGGTTAATTCTCCTTTATTAAAGATTCTCCTTAATTCCAGGTTGCTTCTCTCCTTGATTAGTTTCCATCTATTGCTTCTTGTCCTGCCTTCAGATGCTTTGGAGAATAAGTAGACCCCCCTCTTCTTCGTGGCAACCCCTTAGATACTGGAAAACTGCCACCGTATCACCCCGAGTCTTTCTCGACGTACCAAGTTCCCATTTCCCACAACTCTTCAGCGTATGATTTAGCCTCCGAATCTTTTTTTGTTCATCTTGCTCCTCTCTCTTCACTCTTTCTAGAATCTCAACAACTTTTTTTATATATATTGCGGTGACCAAAAGTGGACCTGGTATTCCAAGTATGGTCTAAACTAGGGGTCTGCAAACTTAAACACTCCAAGAGCCCTTTGGACCCGTTTCCCACAGAAAAGAAAACACCGGGAGCCACTAAGTTAACAGCCGGTATGACTGGGTGGGCGTGGCCAACTCACATCCCTTATTCTCACCCAGTTGCCTCCTGCTCTGGAATATGGAGGGAGTCTCCATCCCGCACCATCACCCTTACCTTCTCAGGCCAGGCAAGGAGGGACAGGGAGGGGAGGGCAGGGACCAGTCAGTGGTGAGATCAGCCGACAGGGAGTCGCAGCAGAGGGCCGAAAGAGCCGCATGTGGCTCCAGAGCCACAGTCGGCAGACCCCTGGTCTAAACAGCACAGTACAAATGTTTCATGTGGAGAGAACAGCCGCCTAAAATTGCTGATGTATGGCTAATTGGGAGTTGAGAAGCCCATCTTAAAAGTTGCCAAAGTTGAGGGATCTAGAACCCACACAACTCTGCTGGAACGACAAGCGATGGAGACACCTGGAATGTTTTATGGGGAGTTCATTTTGTGCTGTCTCCCTGCTACTCCCCTCCCAATTTCTTACTCACTTTGAGGAGGGTCCGCGTGGGTGCCGAAGTGCCCGCTGTTCCAAAACTGTTGTACGGGGTACAGGCATACACGCCAAGGGCGTCTTCGTTGCTCGTGGCGATGACAATTGTCCCATCGGGTTTTAGGGACCAACCTGGGAACTGCAGAAAGGGAGAACGGGAGAATAAAAACCAATGATGCTGGGGGGAGGGGGAGTAGGGGGGGTTCCGCCTCCCAAAACGTACCTTGCCAATCTCCAGTGGTTGCCCGTCTTTGACCCAGCTGACCGAGAGCAGGGGAGGGTTGGCTCTGCTGGGGCACCGGATTATGCCTTGCATGCCAATTGGCAGGAAGGTCTCTGGAGGCATCTTAGCAACTTGAGCTGGATCTGTCAAGGTTAGGATAGCTTGGTGTCGATGGTGGGACGGCGAGATCAGGGATACTAGGGAAGAAAGCTAGAAGGACTAGGTGGTAGCAAAGGATGGGCTTGGGGTTGGGAGATCCCCAAGATTGTGAGGCAAAGAGCTGGACCAAGAAGGTAGAAAGGATCTCGGTGGCAGCACAGGAGGGCATGAGATTGTGAGATCCTTTCGACCGGGACCCCATTTAGATTATTTTCTACCGGCTAATAATCTGAGTTAACGAAGATGCAATTGTACTTAAACAGCACTTACACAGAACCGTAAGCAAGGCAGAAGCCGAGGGCGATTTCCGCAGCCCGTTGCTGGGAATGCACGTATATTTTCCCGAATCCTCCGGGGTCGTTTTCTGGACCAAAAGGCTTCCATCCACCAGGATTTGAATCCGTGACCGGAGATGGCTGGAGGCCCGGACGAAAAAAAGGAAGTCAAGCAAAGAAGAGTCAAGAGATAGCTGTGTTGTCATTCTAGATCAGGGGGTCTCGAAACTTTGCCACTTTTAAGACAGAATCTTCTTTCTTCCCCTTTCCCCTGTCGGCCATCAGTCTACTCCAGGAGCCAAATCAGAGGAAGAGGAGAAGGCGTGGGAGTCAGGGTCAGCATCAGGGGAACGTGGGAGCTCCGAGGGGAAAGAGGGAATGGAGCTGCCAGAGAGAAAGAGACAGAGGGGTCGGGGCCAGCTGTCAGCCCTCAGATAGAGGGTCAACAGCTCCCACGGCTGGAGGTGTCTGATGAGGAAGGAGAGGAACGGCTGGGTCCAGTGCCTGACATGTAGATGCGCGGAAGGCAGAGGAGAGGAGAGGAGAGCAGTGGAAATCTATGAGCCGGTCCAGGGGCGGAGATGAATAGGTGCGGCAGACAACTATTCATCTCCCTGCCAGACAGACTGGTTAGCCTGCAGTGAGAGAGACTTCTTTGCCAAGGCTCCGGGCGCTCCTAATAAAGGAAACATTGATTTGTCGTGTTCGAGGAGCTGGGTCAAAACGCTTACCTGAGATGGAAGACGTTGATGCCGCCCTGAAACCAGCTGTAGGTGAGGTTGGCAGGATAGGCTTCCGCTCGGCAAGCGAAAAAGGCATCTTGGCTGAGGTTCACCGTGACGTCCCTGGGAGGGACCACGATCACCGGTGGCCCTGGCAGAACCAGAGGACAGAAAACCCGTCAATTTCTGCAGAAACTGAGCAGAACAGAGGAGAGTTGCCAACTTCGGTCATTAAATGAACAGTTGTAAGTTGGAGACGGCCTCTAGTCCTAACCAGAATGCTAGCCACTTAAAGTGAACTCCTGCGATGAGTTCAGGTAATCCTGGATTTACAACAATTTGACTGTTCAAAGTTGCAACGGCACTGGCAAAAATGACTCACGACTGCAAATCACCACAATCGTTATCAACTTTTAAGGTCCCTTCCGACTGATTGTATGATTTCTCTTTTGGTTCATTAGCCTCTCCAGGTCAGAAAGGACTTACCTTGCACAAGGAGGCGGGTTGTGTGAATGAGAGTGCCCTCTTGATTGGTGGCGTGGCAGGAGTACAGGCCGGCAGAGGTCCGTTCAGCTCTAGTGATAAAGAGAGTTCCATTTTTCACCTGGAAAAAACAAATATGTGGGTTTAGGCTGACCTGCTTCCTGCTGAAGATCACAACCCAATCTTCAGGCCACTGGGCGGAACAATGCTCTGATTTAACACAACATTCTGATTTAATGGATCTCCATTTAACGGACTTCGGATGCAGCAGCTCAAGTACTGATGCAGACTTCCTTAAAACTTCCTTGTTTAGCATTGGAAATTCTGGTCACCATTGTAGTTAAGTTGAGGACTACCTGTGTGCCATTTTCTAAATGGATACCAAGGATGTACTTTTGCATTTAACGGACCACTGGGAATAACAGACCCTTCCTTTCAATAGGCGGTTCAATCCAGGTTTTACTGTAAACAAAGTCATCCCCAACCTTTCCAGCTTGGAGGGCTGGTGGTGGTGGAGAAAGGGGAGGGTCCCACTGCTCACACAAGTAGAACTGCACGCCCGCTTATCCGCCGTTTGCGTGGCCCAGATGTGGGGAGGTTTGGGACCCCTGCTATAACAGACATGCTGAAAACAACATACCTGTATTTCATTGCCATTTTCAATGGTTTGGCTGTCTCTCTTCCAAGAAACAAGAGGTGGTGGGTTGCCAGTGGCCAAACAGGAGAGGGTCAGAGATTTTTGGTCCTGGATCTCTATCAAAGCTGGTGGGGTCTTCTGGAAGACGGGGGGAGCTGCAAGACAGGTCGAACAAGGGTCTTCGGACTTGGCAAGTTTAAGACTTGTGGACTTCAACTCCCAGAATTCCTGGGCTAACAGAACTGGAGGAGGAATTCTGGGAGTTGAAGCTGTCTTAAAACTGTCAAGTTTGAAGACCCCGGAGATTGAGGAAAGCATAGAAGCTACCGTTTCAAGATTTCCATGCCCCATTCTTTCATTTCTGTCCTCAACTTAGGACGACAATTGAGCCCAAAATGTATGTTGTTAAGTTGCGACCTCTCTTGCCACAGTTGTTAAGTGAATCACTCCTAAATATGGCGGCTGTTGTAAGTGCAACGCTGGCTGGGGAATTCTGGGAGCTGAAATCCATACATCTTCAAACTGCCCAGGTTGAGAAACACTGCTTTATAGGTCTTATTGCTTCTCTCCCTGTAGGGTACCAGCATTTAAATTCAGTTTTCAGAAAATACTTCCTGCTGGTCCCAGTCCGCAGCCGAGGGGAGTTTCTTCTGCTCTGTGGACGATTTTAAATCCAAGGCTGTGGCCCACCCACCGAGAGAGGCGTCCCCCTCTCCCCCTGATTCAAGGCTTGGCCATGCACAAAGCAACAATTAACCAGGAAGGAGATTATAAGGGAGGTTTAGCCAAAGAGCCCGGACGAGAACCGGATTATGTTCAAAGCAAGACGGCAGATGGCAGGTGAGGTCAATAATCAAGAATGACATTTGTAGGGCAAGAGATCCTTGGGCCAACAGGCCTGTGTCTCTGTGTGGGTGTGAGATGGTCGCCATCTTTGCCAAGGCCCTTTCCTGGTCTGCTTTGAAAGAAGGAAACAGTTACTTTACTTTATTTTATTTTTTGCAAAGGAAAGAACAAAATAAAATGGGTAATTTTTTTTTTCCAAAGTAGGAAACTTCCAAAGTTATGGAAGGGAGTATTGTGTGCCCGGCACCCCGCTGCAATATGTTTATATATAAAACAGAAGTGTGGTGAGGCGTGTGTGCTTTGTGTGTGCTTTATATGCTCCTACATGGAGCAACCAATCTCACTCAAACTTGGCACATACACACCTTGGTGTTGCGAGATCAGCACTGGGGAGTCACGAGAGCCTTTGAGGGGTCGTTTCCCCCCAAAAAGAGTGCCGAAATGGATGCCCCCACGGACATTTCACTGCCAAGCTCTACTGCGCATGTGCAGAGGGTTACTAAGCAAGGCATGCAAATCGGAGGCTCTCCAGCCTATAGAGGCAAGGCATTCAAATCGGGCAAAGAATGCTGGGAATTGTAGGCATAAATACCCAGGCGAAGCCGGGTTATTGGCTAGTCCTGTATAAAAGCTCCACGGAAGGTGAAAAACAATGTCAAGATAAAATGTGGAGACTTTCTAAGTGCCCCCCACCCGCCACTCAAAATAAGATAAAACAGATGCTTCTTTGCTAGGAAAGAAGAATTCTACAACCCCCGAAATTGAATCGGGTCCGGTGAATTTTGGTAACTAGCTGTCAACGAAGCAGACTGCCCAAGGAATTCACCGTCCTGATCTGGCAAGACGTAAAATCTATTCATCTCTGCCAATTTATCCCATCCTTCAAAAAAAAAAGTCATGAAAACGGACAGGGGGCTCTCCATCTTGTGTCAGCGAGTTCCACAGGGCAATGTCCTTTTCTTAAAAATAAAAATTAAAAAACCCAGGCAGTCCTGGACCGATTGAGTCAACTTGTGACTGTTTGAAGTTTCAACTGCCCCCCAAAAGAGGCTTAACTGGTCCTCGCATCTACAACGGTAGATGGTTGGTCACATGATCAAAATTTAGCTGCTTGGCAACTGGCAGGTACTTCACAGTTCCGGGGTCATGTGATCGCACCTTTTGCAATTTTCCCAGGTGGCTTCCAACAAGCAAAGGGAGCCAGATTTGCTTAACGACAGTGTGATTCACTTAATGACCCCAGCAAAAAAAAAGCGGGTGTAAAATTGGACACCATTCACTTAACAACAGAAGTTTCAGTTACAGTTGTGGTTGTAAACTGAGGACTACCAGAGGAGAAGCATGACCACAGTTCTGTTGAATTTTTTCCCCACTTACTGTCTGACCCCAGTCAGAGAAAAAAAAAGGACATTCAAGGCTTACAATTGACAATGAGATGGATCCAAGTGCCATTCTGAAATTCATCATCATTGTTGGGGCGGTTGAGGAACAACACCCGGCATTCGTACCAGCCCTGGTCTTCGGCACGCAGGCGGTCGATCTGTAGGGAAGCCCCGGCTTGGATCCGTACACGACCTGCGTTGTAAAATGAGGAAACAGAATCACCATCTTCTTCTAACGACTCTATAATCCCTTGCCTCGGGGTTGGAGTCTGGGCAACTGAATGGAGCAGAGTGTTGACTGGCCGGATGCCCTTCCTGTCACCACTGTGGAGTTTTATTCAGCAGATAATGTGTCCTGTAAGAGAATTATCTGCCTCTACCTAGGATCGAACTCACAGCCTCCTGACTGTGAGGCGAGAGCTCCACCTCTAGGCCACTGCACCACTCCAAACCTGAGCTAATATCATCATCGTGTTTTAATGGCCGGATGCCCTTCCTGTCGCCAATACGGAGTTTTGTTCAACAGATATATTCTCCTTGTGCCCAGAGAGAAATATCTGGCTCTACCTAGGATTGAACTCACAGTCTTCTAGTTGTGAGGCAAAAGCTTTTTTTTTTTCCTGAGACAGGAACGTAAACTGGGAGGGGAGACGGTGGTTTTGCAAGACAGAATACGTGGAATATGTTTCTTTCTTTAAAGCGTTTATTTTTTTTCTTCCAATCATGTCACTGTGTGGGCTTTAAAATGCCTGGACTTCAACTCCCAGAATTCTTTGGTCAAACTGGGGAATTCTGGGAGTTGAAGCCCACTCACCTGCAAGGTTCAAAACACGCGGCTTTACAAGAATTCAAAATTAAAGGAGTAAATTTGGAGGTTCCACGTCTTCGGCTTCAGCTATCCTGATAATCTGTGGCCTGATTTTGAGGGTGTGCGCATATTTGTGTGTATATACAGACAATCAAGAGCAAACAAACCGAAGCCAATTCATTTTTAATTTCATTCTATCTGCTGGCTGCCACCCAGGTTATCAAACACAAATGCCTCTGTTTATACAGTAGCCTGGATTGCAAGCCAAGATTTAATATTCTGGTATCTTTGCATGCTTATTCCTAGGAAACGGACATTTGGACAAAGAAAATAGACTGATTTATTTCCAGCCCAGCGATTCAGGGGTCTACAACCCTGACAATATTAGCAACACGTGAGCAGATCAATTGTCTATGTTACATATCCCCATTTTGTTACTGATTGGTAATTGTGTATTGTATTTGTTTCTAGTTATATGGCGGGTTTTTCCTTTTTTTTGTTTCCTTACTTTGTATTTGTTGCTTGTTACGTGGCAAGTTTGTTCCTTTTTAAATTGATTTTCTTTATATTGCATTTGTTTCTGGTTATGTAGCAAGTCTGTTCCTTTTTTGTTTTTTTTGTACTGTGTTTGTTTCTTATTATATGGTGGGGTCCCCCCCCCCCCGTTTTTTTAAATGCCAACTGGACCATCCAGATCCAGAATCACAGGGTTTGAATGGGAGAACGAAAGAAATGGAAAGAAAGAAAGAAAGAAAAGGGAAAGAAGAAAGAGAGAAAGAAAAAGAAAGAGGAAGGAAGGAAGGAAGGAAGGAAGGAAGGAAGGAAGGAAGGAAGGAAGGAAGGAAGGAA
>JANHFR010020297.1:0-16537 GCA_032468015.1 Mimophis mahfalensis | reverse complement strand
CCACACACCCCAGCCATTATAAGCTCTTCCAAGTTCAGAAATTAGCAAAAAAAAATTTGTCAAAACATCACGATTTTTTTGCCCTCTTCTCAGCTTTGGAAGAGCTTACAGTGGCTGCAGGGATGTAGACCAGAGCGGGCGGCCTCTGCTAGCACCCCCCCACCCATCGGAAGGTCCCGGCGGTGGCGAAGGCAGTGGAGGTAAGGTGAGGCTGGGGGGTGGGGGGAGTGGTGGAATGCATTGGAAACAAATTAATTCGTTTCCAATGCATTCCTATGGGGGGGAAATTTCGGCTTACGAATTTTTTGAGTTCTGAATGTGCATTCGGAATGGATTAATTTCGTAAGTTGAGGGTCCACTGTATGTGGACTCTCTGATACATTCTACCCTATTGCTTACACGTACGTGAAACCTGTGCTTCTGGTTTTATATATATATATAACCTAGAACAACCTTACTGTCTATATGGAAGATCACATCATCACATGTGAGGTCCATTTCTCTCATTATCAGCTCTGCTACTTCCACTCCTAGGATGGCTCCACACAGCTCAAGCTGCGGGACAGTGTGTCCTTGTAGCGGTACCAGCTTTGCTTCTCCTAGGACAAAGGCCACATGCACTTGACTCTCCTCTGCAATGATTCTCAGGTATGCTGCAGCCGCTAATGCTTTAATTGATTTATCTGAGAACACGTGCAATTCTCTGCAAGAGGCGGTGACAGGTGAGATTGGTGCATAGGTCCAAGGAATGCATGTCAGTTCGATAGCAGAGTGTTCAAACATTGCAAAGAAAACCATGCTTAATAGTTGTTTTCATTTTGTGTTATGTGGTTTTTAAAAATGATTCAAAATCATCTTGACCATTTTTTGGGTGTGTGTGTGTAGTTGAGTGGTAGAGAAAACTTATTTTATCCCTAAGTTAAAAAAAAAAAAAGAATACAGAAAGAACTGATCTGAAAAGTATACGGGTGGCAATAACATCAAGGTCTTTTGGGAGGGTAGCTTCATAGCCTTTTTCAGCCCCCAGCAGATTTGTTAATTTACCCAAGCCACTTATATATTTTGATGTTATGTATCAAAGTTTGAAAATTTTATTAAGCATTTTAGTTTTTACTAAAATAAGAATACTATGGTTAACCTGACTAAGTTACTGTAGCTCTTTTTATGAATTCTTATTTTGTGTTGCTATTTGTGTAATCTGGTATTTTTACTGCAATTAACTTTGTAATTCTGGTACTTAATGCCTAGAAAACTGTAAGAGGTGAAATAAACTACATAAGTAATATGAATCTACTTTGTGGCTTACTTTACAGTAGCCCAATACTGAGTTGTTGCATCCAATCAGTTCAGTTCAGTTTATTACAATCATAGAGCAGAGACCAGAACAAATAAAAACACTCAGTAAATACACAATTAAAAATTCTAGTATAAAGTAATAACAACTAAAATCGACAATCCAGTTTGTCAATTATATATGGTCTAACTATACTAAAATTACAATCCATAAAATGTGCGGCCTGTTGTCAGTTTAATACTAAAAGGGAAAGGAATAAGCAGTGCAGAGGGTTTGCCACTTTTGTTATATAATATAACTATAGTGGATTGGACATGTGTTTCTGATGAACTGCCAGTGCTGCTGCGCAGAATCTAGCAACCTGAGCTGTAGTTATGGTCAATTCGTCTTTAAGCAGCCACTGGAGATAAGTAGTGTTGGAACAGCCAGGATACCTAGCAATTATTTGCAGAATATGGGGTTTTTTTCTGAATCACTGTGTAAAAGGAACATCGAAGGAGTATGTGACCCACAGTCTCCACCTCTCCTGAGCCACAGGAATAGATTCATTCAGTTAATGCTATTTTTTTATACTTGCTGTCTAGGACAGCCGATGGAAGCGCATGGCACCGTGTGAGCAAAAATGTTTTCCAGTGGTTTACTAACTCCAATTGGCTAAGACAGCTGACAGGAGTAACAGCATATCTAATGGTATCTGAAGCCAGAAACAATGGAACTTTCCTTAAGTCCCTTTGCCTTTTGAGGTCCTCTACCCTTTGTTGCAAGGTTTGTTTTGTTTGGTTCTAGTCCATCTTGAGTACTGAATCTGGGGAGAAGCCTAGTTGGTCTTGGCAAGGTTGGACTTGACAGCCTTGATCCATGACAAGGAGAATTTGTCTTGGAGGATTAATGGAGCAAGACCTTGTGGAAAGAATTTAAGCTTTAGCCAGAGATTTAAGGATGCTATACAGATTCTTGCTTCCATTTCTGTCAATCCTGTCTCCAGGTGCAGAAATGCATTTGAGACACAATGTGGCATCTGGAAAAAAGTGAATTATGACCAGTTTTCACAATTATGACTATTGCACTATCCCCATAGTCATCTGATTAAAAAA
The DNA here is from genome assembly GCA_032468015.1 of Mimophis mahfalensis. Classification (NCBI taxonomy): domain Eukaryota; kingdom Metazoa; phylum Chordata; class Lepidosauria; order Squamata; genus Mimophis; species Mimophis mahfalensis. The sequence goes on along the minus strand of JANHFR010020297.1, from coordinate 14,149 downwards.
AAAAGGATGATTGACAACCGGCATGCATTTCTGACAGCTGCGTTATCCTGAGGTCATGTGATCACCATTTGTAATCTTCCAAGGTGGCTTCTGTCAAGCAGAGACAATGGGGGAAGCCAGTTTCATTTAACCACCACATGATTCACTTAATAACTGCTCTGATTTGCTTACTCATAGCAAAAAAGGTCATAAAATGAGACACAGTTCACTTAAAAACTCCCTTGCTTAATAACGGAAATTTTAAGCTCAATTGTAGTTGTACTATAAGTCAAAGATTATCTGTATTTCCTATTTGCTCCTTTGCATGTTTCCTGGGTCTTATATTGCCAGGAAGCATAATTCCAAAAATTGTAATTTCAAGTAGCAGTCTAATAGGCACAATGTTCACAACCAAGCAATATGTCTTATAACCCTTTCCTGATAAGAGTATAATTATAGATGAATATATATGATTACCAGATCTTTTTGCAAATATGCAGTATTGTGTAATTATGCATTTCAATTTCCTGCTACCAGCGACATCTGCCCACCGCTTGGTCCACTCACATAGGGAGGGCCTCCTTCGAGTGCCGCCAGTTTCAGAATGTCGGGCGGCACCCAGGGGGAGAGCATTTTCTGTTGGAGCTCCCACCCTATGGAACCAGCTGCCATTGGAGCTCCAAACAACCCCTGACCTTCACTTCTTCCGCAAGGAGTTGAAGACCTGGCTCTTCGCATTAGCTGGCTGGATTGAGGGTTTTTACTTGTTTGTTAGGGCATGTTTATTTAATTCTTTTAATTTTTGTACTTTCTGTTTTTAATACCCTGTACACTCCCCTGAGTCCAGTAGGAATAGGGCGGTATATAAGTCAAACAAACAAACAAACAAACAAATAAATAAATAATGATAGTTTCCCCCGCTGCAAGGGGATGATGATACAATCATGGAACATGATTCTTTGAATGTTGTGCTTAGCCATCTCTCCTAGGTACATAAGAAAAGCCCCACTTAAGAGCTGAGCTTCCTGTTTCTGATTAAGTTTTGAATAGCATGGCAGACTTGTTGCAGAGCAATGGAATCCTATCCATTCATGTTGTTGGTGAAGAGAGAAGAAGGAAGATAAGGAATAGCTATCTAATCCATTCTATTGATTACTTGGTAGGCACTACTAACCTTGCGGGTGGAAGATGCCATCTATAAAGCTTCTTATAAATGTTCTCTTTATATGTTGTTGCCATCAAAAGCTCAATGTTTCTTCCCTACATCTTTTGCCATTCATCAAGGTCTATTGTGTAGCCATATTGGAAAAATGAGATAATACCAGATGAAGAGGCTGTAATAAAGAAAATTTTTGAATGTGCTGAAATGGACAGGCTAATAATGACTATTAAAGATAAGCAGGAAACAGATTACTACGAAATTTGGGGGAAATTCTATCGTTGGCTCCAAAATAAGAGGGAGAAATCTCATTGAAATTGTTTTGATACGTTTTGTAATGAAATGTTACAATAACAGCAAACTTGTTATTTAAGATTTTGATTGTCTAATTGCCTTGTGCAGAGATCAAATGTGTAAGGCTGACCACTGCACTTACAACCGAGAGTGTTTTTGTTTTTTGTTTTTGTTGTTGATATTTTTTTTTCTTATGATGTCTTTGTAATCTCTTTTTTCTTTTTGTAATGATAATTTTAAAAACTAATAAAGCTTAATTAAAAAAGGTCTATTGTGTAGCCAAAGTTCTTTGCCCACATTATCATGTTCTCTTTTACCACCACACATTCCATTTTCTGATTCAATAGACAATTATAACATTTTGTGATTGATTTCTCATCTCCTTCTAGTAGCATTTTATCTAGTTCCTGGTTTTCCCTGTATATTTCATACATTGTCATATCTTTTTTGTATTGTGATTGTATCAAGGCGTATGGCCACCAACCTAATTCTATCCCCCGATTTTTTAATTCTTGATTCAACATCAATTCCCCCTGGTCATTTAAGATTTCTTTGTACTTTAGGGCTTCTCCTGGTTCCAAAAGATGGGGTAGATCAATGCCTCTATAGTAGATAGCCAATTGGATATTTTAACATAAAATTTCCGCTTCACCTTTTCCCATACCGTCAACAACACCCTCCTAAAGTGGTGCCTCTGAAAGTATCGGTGCAGATTGTTTTTACCATACCAAATAAATGAGTGCCACCCATGCTGTAAACCACATCCTTCTATAGTTACAGCTTTTTTTATCCTTCAGAGTCAGCCAATCTTTTATCCATGTGAGATCTGAGGCCTGGTAATAGGTTTCCCAGTCCAGCATTCCCAATCCTCCTCTGTCTAGATTCTTGAAGCATTGTTTTCTTGTTCCTTGGTTTCTTATTTAGCCAAATGAATTTCAAAACGAGACTCTCAAGCTCTCTAAAAAAATTATTGTCCAGTTGTACTGGGATTGTTTGAAATAAGAAAAGAAATTTAGGTAAAATCATAATCTTTATTGCAACTATCCTTCCTAGGAGTGATAGCTGCAAATTTTCCCAATTATTCAAATCTGTCTTTACTTGTTCCAATTTCATGTAATTATCTTCCTTAAGGGATGAATTGAATTGAATTGAATTGAATTTATTGGATTTATATGCCGCCCTTCTCCTGAAGGACTCAGGGCGACTCACAGTCATAAATACATGTAATACAAAATTTAAGAAGGCATTAAATAAAGAATCCAATAAGTATCTAAAATAGGACTAACACTTTAAAATTTAAAATTAACAATTAAATCCATTAAAATTAATATTAAATCAGGCCAGTCTGGCTTGCTGAAAAAGCCAAGTCTTAGGGCACGGCAGAAGGATCAGAGGTTGGGAATTATCCGGAGCTCCAGGGGTAACTCATTCCAGAGGGCAGGTGCATCTAGATGAACACCTAGATGTAAACCATATTCCAAAGTACTTGGTCTTTTTAATTGTCTGTATACCCATTTTCTCTGTTAATTCATTATTTCGTATGCATGTCATATTTTTTGTCAAAATCTTTGTTTCTCTTCAACAAAGAGAAGATCTTCAGACCTGCCACTGTTCCAAAATGCTCTATTTCCCTCCCGAGTCAATTGGTTCTTCCAAAATAAACACTAGATCGTCTGCGAATGCTTGAATTTTATACTGTTCCTTTTTAATTTTTAGGCATTTTATTTCCAGGTTCTTCCGAATTTGTATTAGTAGAGTTTCTAATGTTAAAATGTAAAGTAGGGGGGACAGCGGGCATCCTTGTCTTGTTCCTTTTTCTATATTGGAATTATTTGACTGTTCCCCATTTATTATGACCTTCGCAGATTGCTTACTGTAAATTGCTACAGAATTGTGGTCATCATTTTCTCTCCAAATCCGATAATTTCCATTTGTTTGATCATAAATTTCCAATTAACATTGTCAAACGCTTTTTGGACGTCAAGAAACATCAGTGCTAACTGCTTCTCTGAATGGGTCTCATAATATTTTAATACATTTGTAATTATTCTCAAATTATTTTTAAGTTGTCTCTTGGGGAGGAACCCATTTAGGTCTGGATGTATGAATTCACTGAGAAACCTTTTAAACCTCTCCACTCATTACTGCAAAAATTTTGTAATCTACATTTAATAATGAAATTGGTCTATAATTTTTAATCTGTTGGGAATCTGAATTTTCCTTATGAATCAACGTGTCCATGACTCAGGGGTTTTAGCCTTCATTATCACCTCATTTTACAGCTCCAGCAGATGTTGCTCCAGTGTTGCTTGTAGTGTTTTGTATATTGTTTTTTTGCTTAATAATTGCCTCTCTGATCTCCAGTACTGTAATCTCCTTGTTTAACATTGCTCTCACTATATCTGGGATCTTTGGTAAATCTGTCTTAATCAGGTATTCCTTCGTTTCCTTCATCTGAGACTTCCTCTTGTTCATATAGTTTTCTAAAAAATGCTTGCATTATTCTCTCTTTATCCTGATTTTGGTAGTAACTTACTCCATTCTCATCCATCAGCTGGTGTATCATCCATTTTTCTTTTTCTTTTTTCAATCTGCACGCTAACCATCTACCTGATTTGTTAGTGTGCTCAAAGAAGTTTTGTTTTGCCATTCTAATTTTCCGTACCATTTCCTCTTTTTTCAGTTATCTTCAATTCGTGTTTTGCTATATTGATTCTACTTTGAATTTTTTTTGTCTCCTGGTGCTTTTTGCAAATCCCCTTCCAACCTTTTAATTTCTAATTGTAGCTGTTTTTGTTGTTTTACCCCCTCTTTGTGCTAATTGAGTATCCAATTACTATTCCTCTCATGTATGCCTTTGCAGCATCCCATGTAATTTGGAGTGATGTCTTCTCTTTTCTGTTTTTCTTGTGCAAGGAGAATCTTGGTAAAAATTCTTTATCTTTTAAGATGTTAGTATTCATTGTCTGTTTTGCATTCCTTCCCTCCCATAAAAGCATCACTGGGTTATGGTCCACCCAAACATTTGTTAATATCTCCACCTCTTGCACTTCTGATCTTAATTCTGATGTTCCCCAAATCATATCTATGTGCGACCATGATTTGTGCCTTGTTGAATAGAAGGTATATTGCTTTGTTTGCAGGTTCATTTCCCTCCATATGTCATAAAGTTTCAATTCCTGTATCATCTCAAAAAATGCTTTTGCGAGCGTTCTCCTATCATGCTTTATCAATCCATTACTGCTTCCATAGTCCTTTTTCACATCTACAATTGAGTTAAAGTCGCCAACTAAACAGATACTTTCATCTTCCATCTCTGCTATCTTCTCATGCAGTTTCTGCTAAAAAATTTCCTGATTACTATTTGGGGCGTAAATTGCCATCAATAGTGTTCACTGATGATACTTCTGACTGGTGGGTTAGTGCCGTGAACAACTTTCCCAATCTTGTTCCAGAACCTTGCTATGCTGTTGTCAAAATGGGCTGTGAGCTTTCCCAGAAAACAAGAAAACAAGAAATTACCTTTGGTTGACTTTGCTTTTATTCTCTCAGCTTCATGGCCTGGTACAGCAAACACAGATCTGAAGTTAGCAGCAGTTGCTGCTTCAGAAACTATGGCTTAAATAACAGCTAATCAACCCCTTCCACCAATCTTTGCCAAGAATGAACCACTCCCCCTTATGCTGGAAAGCCCCAAACCACCAATCAAAGTGAGAAATTGCACCCTACAACCGCTATTGGACAAAGGAGACAAAGCGGGAAGTCCCGATAAGCAGCTCCATCCAACCTGAAGTCCTGGACTCAACAGGCATCAGTCCCGCCCCTGATTGATGGCTTGCCTCTGGAACCATTGGGAAGGTCCTGGTCCCATCCAGTCACACCAGGAAGGGCCGGGAAGGTCGTGCAATGCCCTGCTGTGTAGCCCTGCCTTAGGTCTGTCTCCCAGCTGTGGGCGAGGAGCCGGGAATGGTGGGCGGCAATCCAGCACCTTGCCAAGCACCCAGAAGCTTAGAATGATGCACTGGGGCCAACCGCATGCATCTTCCTCGGACTGCCTCCCAGGTGACAAACTCAAGGCAGGCCAAAGAGGATGCAGCCAGCCCGCGCCGTACAGGATGTGTCAAGGTGACGCATCTAGGAGGCGATCCTCAACAGGTGGCTCCCCTTCACCAGGTGTCCCCCTGTAAGCAGAAATGGGGGAATGGAGAGAGGGAGAGTACAGGAACATGAAAATACCAATCAGTTATCAATAGGGACCAGGTTTTGATGGATGATGGCAGTAGAACTGCTGTATCAACCAGGCAGGATTCATATCTGTGGTGCGTACCCAGCTTGCCTCCCCCACTGGGTACCCCTTCCATTGTACCAAATATTGTAAAATACCCTGATGTAGTCAGGAATCCAGATTGTCCTCTACCTCATAGTGCTCCCCCTGTATAGGGCCTGGTCTACAGGATCTATCTAGATCAGGCATCCCTGAAGGTTTCAGTAAATTTACATGAAATACAGGATGGATCTTCTTTAGTAGAGGGGGTAACTGTAATTTGGTGGTAACTGGGTTTATGACCTTGACCACTGGGCACAGACCGATGTTTTTGGGTGCCAACTTCTTACTGGGTACTGTTTATATACTTCATAGAAACATTTTATCCCCTACCCGCAAAGGGAGAGCTTCCTCCCTGTGCTTATCTTCTTGCATTTTGTGCTTCTCCATGGCATGCTGCAGGGCCTTTCGCAAATCATCCCAAATACTCACTACCCTAGCAGACCACTCCCCTGGAATATGCTGAGAGGTAGTGAGTGGAGGGAGCTCAGGAATGGGCTGAAACTCCATGCTGTATACCACCTTGAACGGGGAGTAGCCACTGCTGCTATGCACGGCGTTATTGTAAGCAACCTCAGCATAGGGTAGGAGGTCAGCCCAGTCGTTCTGCTGAAAGGAAACATAACTCCTAAGGTACCTCTCTACCATAGCATTGGCTCGCTCAACAGCCCTCTTCGTACTGGGATGGTATGCTGTGCTCAACCCCTGGGAGAACCTTATATGGCTCATAAAGCTATTCCAAAATTTGGCTGTAAACTGAATGCCCCTGTCCAAACTAATACACTGTGGTACCCCATGCAGCCAATACACATGTTGTATAAATAGGTCAGCTAGTTGCCGGGCCAATGGAATCTTCTTACATGGGATGAAATGAGCCTGTTTAGAAAACAGGTTTACAACTGTCCATATAACGGAATACCCTCTACTATCGGGCAGTTCAACAATAAAATCCATCCCTATCTGTTCCCATGGTCTAGTCAGCTCTGCAACAGCCTGCAGTAGACCTAATGGCTTCCCTGGCTGATGTTTACTAGTCATGCAGCTGGCAGTTCAAACTGCCCCTTTATTGCTCTAAAGTTCCCCAAACGCTCATGTTTCTGGCAAGTCTCAAGCAGATTGATAACAAAACCCCACCTAAACTTAAAGCAACTTCTGGCTGCGGTTAGTCCAGTCCAGTGCTGTCTGCACCAAGGCTGCTCAGCAATAAATCCAAAGGTATTTGGTAAATCAAAGAGTTCAAGTAACAAAAGATCCAAGTAATTAGTCCAGAATTCCCACGGGGATGCAAAGACTCTTGGCTTGTTCAAAAGTTGGCATGCACACTTCAGAAATTCAGCATTTGTTCCTGACAAGTGCCCCTCCCCACAGCATCTCCTTCAGTCTCATTCCCCCAGTGTGCCTTGTGCAGATGGGCTGGGTACTCTCCTTGTGTGTAGACTGCTCTGTCTGCACAGATCGCACCTCCTCTCTGCCCACTGAGTCCTTGGATCAGGAGGAGGTGGTCCTAGTTCCTCACCTGAGCTCTGTCCCTCATGTTCATCCTGCCTCTGTTCCTCCCTGCCTGCAGGCCTAACTACTTCAGAAAAACCTTCCCTGTATTGACTCTGCCCTTCCCCAGTTTCCTCCAAGGCCAATGGAGCCACCCTCTCCATGCCTGACATTTCTTGTTCCAGCTCATCTCTCCCTTGTCAGGCTTGTCTCTCACCAACGAACGAGATCAGGAATTAAACTAAGATTTGTTGATTATCCAGACAAACACATTTTTAATCATAACTCATGATCAGTCAAAATAAACCAGTTTGGTGAAAGCAGTGGTGGACTGATGTGGACAAGCTGACAATGCCCATTTAACCGCAAATGCCTCCTTCTCCCAGATTGGCCATCACTATTCAGTTGGGGTTAGCTTTCTGGAAGTATAGGCACATGGTTGTAACATGCCAGCAGCATTTCTTTGCAGGAGGACTGCACCAACAGCTACATCACTGGCATCCACTTGAACAACAAAAGGTTGCTCAGGATCGGGATGTTTCAGGACCGGCTCTCATGAGAAAAGCCATTTTAATTCCTCAAATTTTTTTGACAGTCCATGGACCAAAACAATGCCTGCCCAGGACGTGGTGCCAATAGCAAATGTTTGGTCTTCAATAGGTCAGTCAAAGGCAAATCCACTGTGGCAAATGAAGGAATGAACTGCCAATAGAAATTGGTGAAACCAAGGAAACTTTGTAACTGTCTATGGGTGGTCAGTGCCTGCCAGTCTAAGATGTCTCGGACCTTGGCTGGGTCCATCTCAGTACCTTGCTCAGATATTCGATAGCCAAGATAGTCTAGCTGTGACTAGTGGAATGTGCATTTGGATAATTTCATGAATAGCTTTGCATCCCAAAGCTTCTTCAACACACTTCAAACCAAACAAACATGTTCTTCCATAGTTGTTGTGTAAATCAAAGTATCATCAAGGTAAATGAGAACCCCATTGTACAAATGTTCCTGTAACATGCTATTCATTAGCTGCAAGAAAAGAGCTGGAGCTGCTTGCAGCCCAAATGGCATGACATGAAATTAGTAGCTTCCTAGGGGGCAATTGAAAGTGGTCTTCCACTCACTCCAGCACTCAATACAGACTCAGTAATAAGCCTCCCTCAAATCTAGTTTTGTAAAGATCTGTCCCTTTGCCAAGGCTGCGAGCATGTCTTTCATCAAAGGGAGAGGATATAACAGCTCCTCACAAATGGCATTTAGGCATGGAAATCAACACATAGGCATAAACCACCATCCTTCTTTTCCTGGAACATGACCGGAGCTGTTATTTTTGCTCATCCAGGACCGGTAAATCCTCTAGCCAGATTTTTTTCAATATACTTTCGTATCTCTTCCATTTCCTTAGGAGTCTTTGAATACATTCTTGGTTTAGGAAGGGAAGCACCCAGAATAAATTCTATACTACAGTCTGTTGCACAATGAGGGGATAGTACATTACACTCAATTTCGCTAAAAACCCCTTTCAAATCCTCATACTCCGGGGGTATGTCAGATGCAATGGAGGTTGAAGCATTACTCATCTGTACCACAGCTACTGGCTTTACGTAGTTAGGTGGTGGATTGGGACCAGCAGCCAACCTCATCTTTTGGAACCCATCTTCCCCCCAGATTTTGGGGCCCCATTTATCCAGCCAAGCTAGACCTAATATTAGAGGATCAGTCATTGTGTTGACCACCGCAAACTGTAGTATTTCCTGGTGATCTCCCATCTTGAATCATAAGGGTTCAGTTAAATGGGTAGTTGGACCATACACCCCTGAACTGAACCATCTACAGTGGTCCCTCGACCTACAAGCTACTCAACATCTGAATTTTTCAAGTTACGAAGGAGAAAAGTGGCCGCACCCTTACGAATTTTTTGACATCCAAATGATATAATAAAGAAAAAAAATGGCACCACCCACACCGCCGCTACAGGCGCCACCCATGCCACACACCACAGCGTGCACCGCCTCTTGCACCGTCGCTACGGGCACCGTCCACACTGCGCACTGCCCCATGCACCGCCGCCACCAATGCCACCCGCGCTGCCCCTCGCGCCGCCGATATGGGCGCCTCCCCTCACACCACCGATGCCGCCCGCGCCATACCTGCCCCGTATTTTCTTACAATTTTCCAAATTTGTATAGCTCTCTGAGTGTGCTCTGGCTCAGAGTCTGACTCCTCCAAATTGCTTGCTTCCCGTCTCTCTGTGACTGAGTCTAGACCAGTGGTTCTCAACCTTCCTAATGCCGCGACCCTTTAATACAGTTCCTCATGTTGTGGTGACCCCCAACCAAAAAATTATTTTCACATAAACCTGTATTTGTATTGAAATATGTGTTTTCTGATGGTCTTAGGCGACCCCCCTGAAAGGGTTGTTCGACCCCCAAAGGGGTCCCGACTCACAGGTTGAGAACCACTGGTCTAGACTCTATGGTGAGAAAGGGATGACAGGCAGGCTCCATCAGTGTTTTGGAGCCTTAGATATGCAGAAGCTTTCCTGCAGCAAACATGTTGGCTCTAATATGTGCTCCCAACCACAAGCTTAGTGTCCTCTTGATAGAGCACATTATTTAAAGATATGGTGACCACATACATAATTTTTCATTTTTTAAAAGATCTAGTTTGTATTAACACAAAACAAGCTGTGTCTCTTTTATAGCTCAAAGTTTCAAATATATGCTTTAAAAATTCAGAACAAACTGAATTTTCAGCAGAGGACCAGCAAGCTCGGGTTATGCAAATTAAGTGAGAAATCGCACCCTGCAACTGCTATTGGACAAAGGAGACAAAGCGGGAAGTCCCTAATTCAAGTTGGAGAGGTTCCGTGATAAGGGTGGCCGCTTTACCTCCTTGTATAGTGCCATCTAACTGTTCGAATTGGATTGTTTTAAACATACTAACTGAACTAATATCTTGACTACTTGCATGCCCAACAGGCAACGTGTGCACCCCTTATCTATTAATGCTTGGAACGTGACGTTCTGATTGTGATAGATAATTGAAAAGGTCGTACTGGACCATTTACCATCTTGTCGTTAAGGGTGTCTTCTTCACTGGCACTGGAATTGAAATTCATCATCTGGAATTTCTCAGTAATTAGAGGTTCAGTGGAATCTTTATTTGGCTTCCCATTTTTGTGTGGTCTAGTCTGAGAACTTCATCATGTCTTCTCTTTTCTGGAATCCTTTTAAGTCTTCTTTTCTGCTGTCAGAAGAGGGGTCTCTTTGCTATAGAGAGTCCAGGGTTAGAGGGCACTGTTGATTATGCCGGAGGTGTGGGACATTCCAAGGCGCGATGTCCCAGACCACCACATTGAAAACATTTTATTGAAGTACGAGATGTAGTAGGAGAGCCAGCTGTTGGATGAGGTGTTCTGGAGATCATCTCACGTGAGAGACTTTTCTGGAAGATAGATCGAGTATCGGAGCGAGGTGGAGTATCTCTTAATCCTAATTCCATGTCTATAGCTGCTTTATACCATTTTTGGCACAATACCCCTGATGTGGCATGCCTGGTGTAATTCATGATCTAAGCCCCGTCGAAAATGGTGAATAAGCAGTTTTTCTGGCCACGATCTCAACCATAAGGCCAAGTGCCAGAAGTCGGATATATAATCTTTAGCGGGTCGTCCCCTCTGTCTAGAGCTAAAATTTCGCTTTCTGCTAGTGATTCTCCTGTATCATCCTCGAATTGCTGACTAAGGCTGTCAAGAAATAAACCTACATCGGCTAATTCAGGGGCGTGTTCTCTATATAGAGCAGCAACCCATTCAGCGGCTTCCCCATCCAATGTCTCTGTAAGGGCTACTACTGTAGCCCGGTGTGATGGATACAGGTGTCCGTATGTATCAAGATGATTGAGAACCTGGCTTAGGTAAACAGCCACCTTATCTGGGTTGCCATTGAATCTGGCATGGGTTGCTGGTGGTCCCCACATTGGGGATGGTTGATTCCAAGAACTCCTGGGATCGATGATGTTAGATGATCTAGTTGGTTGTCGCGACCCTCGGCATGTTCCCTCTAGGATCCATGTGTCTTCATGAGGGTTGATAACTCCTTCAATGTTGAAGGTTTTGTCAGATGGTATGGTACATGGTCTTGGTACTAATGGAGGTTCTTTGGGTACCAAGCGAGGGTTTTTCTTCTGAGCAAAAGAGACTGAATAGCGATTCATAGGACGTCTATAGCCTGTTTCCCCGAATTTTTCTTTCAGTAAATCAAGAGTACTGGCCCCTACGTTTGAGAACTCTACTGGTTCTTCCATCTCTTCAGTCCATCTCCTCTCGCGCCAACCATGAGAACATGGTTGCGAGGGAGGGGGATCATCTAGGGGGTTCTGGTCCCACCAGTCTTCCACCTCCCCTTGCCAGCAATCTGACCATGGTTGGGGGCTTGGTTTGGGTTGTATTTGAATGTTTTCCAATGATGTGGAGTGATCAACAGGGTGCTCTTTACGTCTAGCTCCTTGTTTACCTGTTGGATTCAACATGAGGTTGTCCTTCTCTATTCTCATGTCCCTGGCAGGGGAGTGCTTAGCAGGAAAAGTTAAATCTTCTCCTTCATTGATCATCATAGGTGATTTGTTGTTTGCATTTTCATGATCAGTCGTTGGCCCTTCCTCCCTCAGGAAAACTGGACCATCACCAGCTTCATCCATGATGGGTGTAGAAAACAGATTTAATTTAAAAAATAACTTCCTGTCGGTGCCCAAGTACTAATAAGCCACACAACTGTGAATGAAGATGTGGTCTTCTTTATTTGTACAGGAAACAGCCGAAACACAACAATACGGAGTGAAATTTAAAGTTATTTTTTAAACGTGTTTATCACCCATCTTCCTTTCTAAACTGTCCATCTCCCTCACTCTCTGAACTTTTTTCCCCACTCCCCCTCCCTTTTTCAAGCGGCAATCCCTCAAGGCTTTTTCATGAATCCTCCTTCCTCCTATTAACCTTTACATTCCGGCTCCAAGGATTCCCCCCTCCCTTTTCCTGACATCATCTCTCCACTCCAATCAGCTGTGGAGCGGAGAGATAACCTTGAGGGCTTTCCCCGCCTCCCCCCCCCCCGGCGACTTCAGTACTCCGCTCTACAGCAGATCGGGGTGGAGGCTCCCTGGATTCCCCGTCACGTCATTCTCCAGCGCCTGTTCATCATCAGTGCTCTGGGACGTTGCCATTGTTGTTGGGAGAGCGTGGGGTGAGCAGAGCCCGACAGTTTCATAATCAAAGATTCCACTGTCTGGCCAAATTAACCTACAGATCCATCACTCAGCAAGGTCCACTCCCTGCAAATTTTGCACATGCATCTTAATTTCATGCCTGGCTGGACAGACAATTCCTCCTATCCCCCCAAGCCTCCATCAGCCCTAGGGTAGATCCTTGGTCAGATCTTTGACCATGAGTTCCCCATTTTCTGGGCCATATTCCTTGGTTTCCCACCATCTGCAGTGAGACTCCAAGGCTCCTTTCCTGGGTTCCCTGCAATCCAAGGATTCACTCCACATTGCAAGGTGAAGGTATCTTCCAACTTTCAGTCTGCCACCTCAGTGTTTTCAGGCAAATGGCCTGGCAGGACTCTGTCTGCCAAAATTTCTCAGACTACAGGGTCCTCCTTATGGGATAGGACTCTCCTCAGTGATTTCCCAGCTGGTTGCCCAGGGATGACTGTCAGGGCTGTCTCACACTAAATTCCAAAGATAGGAATCAGACTGAGATTTGCTGCACAAACACAGGTTTATTCACTACTCGCAGTTAGCCAAACACATACCCAAATGTTTCCACTGATGAAAACAGTCCACTACATCAATACTATCCAGTCCACAAAACATACCCTAACCACTCCCAGCCCCATAAGCCATCCTGCTCCTATCTCCCTCCCCATTACAGCTCATTAATTGCAGTCTGTCCACATCTATGTCAGTTTGTCAATACTGCCAGGGAAATCCCTGGAAACAGTTGACAAGTGGCTGGTGAAATCCCCTGAATCAGTTGTAGTGCAGGTGACACCAGCAAGACAAATCAGCAGAACGGGACTCTGGGCTGGCAAACCAGGAAAGCAGACCGGCTGGGAGATGACAGCAGGAATGGGTGGATAACCCATTGTTGATGGCGAGCCCTGTGTCCAGAGATGGTATCCTACCAGTTTGCTCTGGTTCCCGGGAACCAGTAGTGCTGATTAGGGATGATTCCGCAAACCGGCAAAAACCACCCCTGGCTGGCCCTGCCCACCTCCCCTCCCCACGTGCTCAGCTTTTGGAACCCAGGGAAGCCACTATTCCGATCTATTTCTGCTCTCCGAAGAGCAGAAATAGATCAGAACAGTAGCTTCCTTGGGCTCCAAAAGCCGGATTTTAAAGCTCTGCTGATTTAGCAGAGCTCCTTTTTTGAAGCAGAGGGGAATGGTCTGTCTGTTCCCTCAGCTAGAAGCTGCACGAGTGTGCACGCACAAGCCCAGGCAGCCAGCTTTCTGATCACTCCATTTGCTGTTGGCTGTGTGTGAAGAAGGAGGTGCTTACTGGAGTGCTCTGGTAAACACCTCCTCCTCCGCCAACAGCAAACAACAGAGCAATCAAAAAGCCAGCTGCCCGGGCTTGTGTGCGCATGCTCACACAGCTTCTAGCTGAGGGACCAGACAAAGCATTCCCCACTGCTTCAAAAGAGGAGATCTGCTAAATCAGCAAAGCTTTAAAATCCAGCTTTTGGATCCCAGGGAAGCCATTGTTCCGATCTATTTCTGCTCTTCGGAGAAGCTTTTCCAAAGAGCAGAAATACACGTCGGGAACAGTGGGCGAGCTCCCCCCCCCCCAAAAAGCTGCTCGGGCACACAAGCCAAGCCGCGGTTTTTCATCACTCCATCGTTTGGTTG
>JANHFR010016082.1:0-16822 GCA_032468015.1 Mimophis mahfalensis | reverse complement strand
GGCTGCCTGGACATATGTTTAAATGTCCTACACAACTAAATGGCCAAGAAAAGTATCCCGCCATGAAACGCCCTGGATGAAAGGGGGGGAGAGGAGTGTGGGTGGATCAAATGGCAGGAGAGGAGCACAGGTGGAGAGCCAGCTGAGTAAGAACTCCTGTGTTGGCTCATCCCTGGCAGAGAGCCAGAGAACAAGTGAGCGTATTAAGGCAGCCGTGTTCAATTGTCCCATTCTGCAGAAATGAAGGCTCAGTACTTGCCCAACAGGTGCTGGAGCCTCACATGGAAGGACGAAAAGAGGAAGGAAGACAGGGAAGAGAAGGGAGGGAGGAAGGAAGGAGGAGGAGGAAGGAAGGAACAGAGAGGGGGGAGATAAGAAGGGAGCGAGGGAGGAGGAAGGGAGGAAGGAAGGTGGAAGGAAGGAAGATGGCAGTCCCATGAAAAATTACCTGGCCAACACCGGGTAATCAGCTAGTCTTTGATATTGAATAAGGTTGTAACTTTGGATTCGCAATTCCTGTTTGAACAACAAGGGGCTAAGACGGTCTTCTTTTGTTCATAATTTTTCATCCTCTTGTGATATCTTGGCAGGATTATTTCAGTTCATTCTATACAGAGCTGCCATTGATGACTCTGGAAACTTCAACTAATTATAGAGGCACTATGGTTCACCTGTGTAATACTGTTACTATGGGAGCTGCATTGCTTGCCAGTTATCTTCTGGGTGCAACTTAGTCTTTTGGTTGTTAACATCCTATATGGTTGAGATCTTGGATATATATGAAACTATGTTCCCAAGATTGAATTTCCTAGTTCAGGGCTGTCAAACTCTCGCGCTGGCCGCACCCACACCCAATTTAGCGAAGGGGGGAAAAGTCCTGATACGTCACATGCTGCTGCTGTGATAAAGTGAGTTTGACACCCCTATCCCAGTTTAACAATGTATAATCTATAATGTACACATAGGCCAATGGTCACATCTAGTACCCTCAGATATGTGAGGAGGTGACTTACAGAACTTCTAGTTAACCCAACCAACTCAAGCCATTCTGGCTAAGAACTCTGAAAGTTGAAGTCAAATTATTTGGAGATACCAGATTTGGATGCTCTGAAATAATTTATAACTGAATTCCCAATTTATATTCACTTCTTTTACAGGTCAGAAATTCTGTCCATTTAGTATCAATCTATCCAATTTATTCTATAGCAAAGGGCACTCACCTTGCGGCAAAATATAATCATGCTGTGAAAATGTGATCTATTTAATGAGGACTGTTGTCTTCAATCAGCAGAAAGGACATTCTGTCTAAATATAATAGACCTCTCAGAAGCAAAAAAAGACAAGACAAGAAAAAAAGATTGAGAATGCTTTGTGTCTGCTATGAAAGACTCAGTTGTTCACAAAAGTACAATTTGCAAGCTGATTGTGTACTGGAAAAGAATGCATATGTGCAGTTATCAAAGGAGCCTGCAAGAAAAAAAATATATTCTCATATATTTGAACCATACCAAGCCTCATCAACTTGTCTATGGCTGCCACTAATTGGAATTCAGTTAGCTTATTGGATTTTTGTGTATATGCATGAGAAAGAGAAGATGCTCAAATGAATGAAGCCAATTACAGTAGGCTTTGAGAACATATTGTGAGCTCATTAGCTTTCATACTTTATGTAATGGGGCTATTCTCGAAGAGTATCTGGAAGTTCAGCTGGTATAGAATCCAGCATTATGGACAGTTATGGGCCCTCCTAGAACAAGGTATGTTTCAGCTCTATTCCATGAGCCAAATTGGTTGCCAGTTTGCTTCTAAGTCCAATTCAAAATGCCTGCTTGGACCTAGAAAAGTCTTCTTGATATAGGACCAAGCTATCTGAGATATTACCTCTCTCTGGTTACATGTTAGATCTTCCAGAAACAGCAGGCTGTAGGTACCATCAGTTAGACACCTACACAGAGTGGGTCCAAAGAGAAGGGCCTTCTCTGCTGTGGCATCCCCTAATGGGATTTTCTTCCCCACAAAATCAGAGTAACTTAAAAAAAACAAACTTTTTTTTTTAATATTATGGAAGGCCCTCCAGACCTGTTTATATTATTGGGGTCGAGGGTCCTAGGGAATGGGGACATGGTTATTGTTGAGATGGCTATTTTTATTTCCACTTCACCAACAGTTTATTTTATTGATTTATTATATTTATATCTGGTTAAATTTGTATCTACTTTTATATCATATTGACTATTAATGTGATTTTTATATTTTTATACCTGTGGTTTTTATATGTGGTTTTACCTATCTGTTCCGTACTGCCCAGAATCACCTTCCATGAGATGGGTGACTATATAAATTCAACAAATAAACAAACCATCAAACATTTCTTCCTGTCACAAACAGAATGGCTGTTGAATAAGCTTCTCCAATCTGGCATCCTCCAGATGTGCTGGGTTTAATATACCAAGAGTTCTATCCAGATGTTGACTATGCCCCTGGAAATTCTGTTGTGACTCTCCAACATATCTGGATGTCAAAAAGTCAGAGAAAGACCGATATTTATAAATGGCTTTGAATATAATGCTATATTGCACAAATCTCTGACTATTATCAGATTAGAAGAGTTTCACTATTCTGTAGGATATTTCTTAAATTACAATGTTCTAACACATCTGGATGGCATCAGGCTGCTGCAGGCTGAATATTCCCAGATGGCATAATTCTGGATGTTTTTCACTGAAGGTCAAACTGTAATGTTCAGGGCTAAAGAGCTTTATTTCTCAAAAGTAGTATACCTTGTCCATGTCTGTTTTTGTTTGAATTAACTGCCCACCTGAGTCATAGGATTTCACAGGGAATGCAGGTCTAAAAGCTATGCAAGTAATCTTTGTTTAGTGATGACGATCAAGACTGGTAACTTGGTTATTCAGTAAAGTGGTTGTCTATAGAGATTCTCAGTTATCCAGGTCATGGTTGTCCCCAAAGTGCTTTCCTTCAAAAGGCAACTGGACTCTGTTTTTTCTTGAAGGCATTTAGCTTCTCATCCAAGAAGCTTCTTCAGTTCTGACTGAATGGTTTATATTTATGCGATTTATATTTCTTGCAGTCATCTGGTCATTAGCACTCTTTCCCACTGAGGTCACTTGAAGGTTTATCTATGCCCTCAGGGTCACCTGAATAGTGCAAATGGGTATGGAACATTCTTAGAACTGCTGAAAGGACTGTGTTTACAATGCAGTTGTAACAGTAAAGTGGTTGCTGAGTGAAACCGTGACTGGATTTATGGCCTTACTTCAGCTTTTCTTTTCTTTACAGGCCTGGGAAGGTCATAAATATGAAGACTGGTTATAAAGGAGTCGTAAAATCCTCTTTCTAACTGTGTCCTTTCATTAACAAAAATAATTATTTTTAAGTAGTGACTTTTCCAGCAGTGGATCCAGTGTCTGTATGTATTCTTTCTCTTGTGGGAATCTAACTGGAACAAAAAACTAATGGGTGTTAATCCCTCATTTAATATATACATTCAAACTCTTTTCACTTGGACTAATATTTTATCATTGCTACTTCACAAGCATGGTATATCCCAGTGGAAATACCACTCACTAAACACAATTCATCAGTGAGGTGGGGTTTAATCCTACTTCACTTTCATTATACAATACCTAGGACACTCAGGCCTGGTGAGAACATAAATCCCTGCATATCTTGGCTTTTCTAATGTACAGCCATATCAAACTGCAAAATTTAGCCAGCCTTTCCAATCTGTGATGCATATTAAAAGGAGGGTTTGATTGCATGGTTGGAGGCACCATCTTGAGTTGTTGTTTTTTAACTTCCTGTGGATACCACTCTCTGTGGCTTGTAGTAGCTAGCAAAAAGACAGCAAAAAGAAATATAATGATCAACCCAGAAGTATATCAAGTAGGCAGGACTGACTGAGCAATGGATAGAAAGGGGGCAAAGCTAGGCTAGTTGTCATGGTGACAAACAGATAATCACCTCCTTAAAACTCTGTGAGGGAAGTTTTTTAAAAACCACCCAAACATATACAAGGAACCAAATTACTATCAGCTGAACTTTAGTTAATCAAAAAGGAGCCTTCCTTCATTAAGCTGTAATGGAGAAAGAGAACAATAGTTTGCATGCACTATTCTGCTCTTCTGGTTTTCCTGACCAAACAGAAAAAGTTAAAATCTTCCCTTCTAGTTTTAAAAGATGTAGCATTCAAATCCTACCCTAATGCTTGTAGTAAGACTGTTTTGCATTTACATGTGATTTATTGCTATATCACAATGCAGCAAAGCTTGAAGCTTCATAGCTCTCTTCCTATAAATTTATAGTGAACTGAATGTACTGTGAAGTCTTCACCCACAGTAAGTATGTCTATTTCTATGGCAGGAATCTGAATGGGACAACTTACCACAGCAAACTCGCCACGGTCAATTCACTATGGTCAACTCACCATAACCAATTTACCATGGTCAGCTCACCATGGCCAACATACCATGGGACAACTCACTGTAGGACAATTCACCAATTCAGTTTAATTATTTAAAATAATTTTAAAAATATTTTAGGTTTGTCATTCACATTTCATTTTGTCCCTCCTTTGACATCCTTTCTTTAATGATTCTATTCCACTATTTCTTCAATATTAATATAACTCTTGTCCCATAGTGAGTTGTCCTGCAGCAAATTGACCATGGTGAGTTAGCTGCAATGAGTTGGCAGCAATGAGTTGGCCATGGTGAGTTAAATCTGACTATTGTACATGGATGTATATGAATGCATGTATATGAATGCATGCATGCTAGCATGCAAGGTTCAATAGTATTTCATATGTAAAATTTATAACTTGCACACAGAAGCCAACATGTTCCTAGTTTTATTTTTATTTTATTTTATTTTATTTATTCTAGTACAGGAACTCTTGTCTAGAGCTTCCATGGCTTATTTTTCCTACACACATAGTTGTGTACTCATAAGATTGTTCTTTTCTAATATGCCAATACAAATTTGCAGATAGTTTAGTGAGTAAGACTTCAGGCTATTTTTAGTATATTTCAGCTGACAATGATGCATCCATATATGTCTATCTTAAGATGGGATATTTTTTAAGTCTAAAAGTAATAGATTTAATGTATACAATGTAATGCTTTAAAATGATGAAGAATAAAAACTTTAATAGGCCTAATCAAGCTCTAATCTCTAAAAGCTTTACATATTTGTTATGTCTGATGAATTTCACTATTTCTTTTTCCTAGGCTGCCTAAGAAAGAAACCCACTTTGTCAGAAACTGGGTGGTACTTTGTAAGATAATATTCAATTGATTTTCAACATTTCTTTGACACACAACTAGCATTCCAATATGTAGTGTGCCAAATCTTTTGTTTCATATGCCTCATTTGGAGTCTGTCTTCCATTAGGATGCCTCTAAACCTGCCTTGTGGCATCGTGTATCCCATCTGTTCAAATTGGAGACCAGGAAAGGTACATAATAATCCTTTCTCATTGGCAAAAACAGATACTTTTCTTCTTGAAATTGGGATTAAAATCTTCCTAGATTTTTTTTTCCGGTCCTGTAATAAATAGAGCAGCCACAGTATGTCTGTCTGTCCTCTAACAGCTAATATTCTTTGAAAAAAATTTTATGTTGATCCCTGGTATACTGAACTACACTAATGCTATGTTGAAATGCCATTTTTGAAAAATTAGAAAACCAGGACTTGTTGAGGGTTTTAACCATCTGCTCATTAAACCATAGGAAGTCCACCTTTATTTGAGTTAACCTGACACAGTAATTAAATAACTCAAAACAGATTATGGCTACTACTGTGAGTAATCCAAATTCAGCTCTGATGGGATATGCTGGTGAAACACATAAGGTCAAGAATAAAACACCAATTCCAGGCACTTTCAATTCCTTTAGTTGTAACAAACCCCCATATCTTGGGACTGTCAGCACAAATAGCACATTTGCTTTACCAACGTTCAAAACTGGTTTAATGAACCTGAATATTTATAATTCTGTTCCCTATTAAAAATGTAAACACATGTCTTCAATTTGTCCATCCTTTATCTAAGGAATCCTGGTGCCTGTGGATGAAAACACTACAACCAAATAAAGAAAAAATCCAACCTGTTCTATTTTATGGAAATTTAAAAAGCACTTACGTTGCTTCCTTTTCTTGCTAACACCCACCTCTTTTGATTTCATACACTTAATAACTAGGTCATTCTCCAAATAATATATATTAAACTTCTTTAGTTGTCCATGTAGCCCCAACAGAGATGTGGATAACAATATCATATCACCAGCATATGCTAGAATATGTACTCTCCAATTCAAAACAGTTGGGATATAAAAATCCTGGTTGTAAACAGTGGGCTCAACTTAATTAACAAACACATTAAAAAGAAATGGATCTAATATGTGTACCTGATGTAGTCCTTTAACAGTAGGAAACTTGTTAGTTAAGGCATGATTTATACTTGTTCCACCATTAAGCTTGCACTTGTACAAAGGGCCTTTAAAAGGTAGTGAAGTCTTCAATGAACACTATTTTTAATAATTTCTCCCTCCAAAGATTTCTATTTATGGAATCAAATGCAGAACCTAAATCAATAAATGCAGAATTGAAGCACCATCATGACTTCTATGTTTTATAATGAGGTGGGACAGGATAGGATAAACCATAGATGAATTGACTTTCTCTGCTTAAAACCTGGATGTTCCTCTGCTAATGTAGAATTATGCTTTGTCCAGTCCTCCAGGTCTTCTGAAGGAGGAATTTTCCACAGTGTGTTTGTGGAATATTAATAAAACGTATGGTCCTATAATTTCTAGGATCTGATCAATTGCCTTTCTTAATCCATGGTGCCACTACACTAAACTTCTTTCCCGGTGTTATTTATGTGAGTACACAAACCAATCGCTAAGGCAGCCCACTAATCCAAATTATCTTTGAAAAGCTCAGGTGACCTAAAATCCATTTCTGGTAGGGTTTTTTAGTGACTCTGTTATGGATTTTAATTCCTATATAGTAACAGGTGGTCATTTGGGTACATCAACAATACCTCTGAAAGTGTTTTCCTGACAAGAACTATCATATTGTGTTTCATCCCTGAACAATTAAGCTTAATAATCTTCCCATGCAGCAACTGATTCAGGTATCTCAAAATTTCTTGAATCTGTGAATGGTAAAATCATGTTAAATTCTGCCCAGCTTTTTATACTATAGTTAGCTTTTTTTATTAGAACTGATTTTTTACATTCTCACCTAAGCATATGTTTCAAAGCATGATTGCCTAAACAATTGCCTATAATTTCTCATTTATTTTTTTATAAACCTTCTCAATTTCTACATACAATTTAAGCAGTTAAATCTGTATCTGTATGACTAATACAAGTTTAATTTGAAAACAGATTTATGTGCATGCAATACAGCATCCAAAATTGATTCTGTAGTTCACTCAGTACTTCCCAGATATTTTCCTACCTCTGATGTCTGCAATGATTTAAAATTTAACATGTCCACCTGCTATTGTTTTAATATTTTTTGTATACTAAATACGCATTTTTAATGCATGTCTGTCAGTCAAAGACACTGGATTTAAGTCAGATTCAAGGAATAATTGTGTAGATGGTAATCATAATAGACTAGTATAAACTAGAAAACGAACAACTGTTTTGCTTAGAAACATATACAGTAATGCCAATGAAGTATGCCCAACACTATTCATTTTGCTATCAGGGGAGATCAAATTAAAATCCTTCTGGAAACCCTGTTATTTTTGAGGGATATGGTCTTATTCTGGCATTAAAATTGCTCAACACAGTGTTTGTTTACATAAGACAACTTCAGATTTTTCCCCAGAAGCAAGTAGATATTTATAAAATCATAGAGCAAGTTGATTAGAGGGATATAGATATTTTCCCAGGTTATAATTAAACTTGAGGTTTTTAATTTAAGATTTGTACAATTTGGTGATATGTCAATATTTGACAAGTCACCTGGCCATCCTTAGTCTTCTTTAATAAACACCTAGTGCTCAACCTTCATCTTTGATTTTCAAAATAGGTTTGAATCCTGTGTTGTACTCTGGTACAGATTATCCAGTTTCATTATAAACCAAGAACAAACACAGTACATCTGGAGATTATTCCAATCAAGAACAAACTTTCCAACTAGCTGCATTCCAAGAGAGGATCTTAACTGAGAAAATTGTAGTTGGTGAATTATGACTAATGGGAGGCAAATGTATGTTAGAACTGTACACTATATGAGAGGAGAACCACTAATGGAAGTAAGAATTAACTAGCCAATTGGCCTGAAAAATGGTATAATTCAACTCCAGTATCAAGGGATACAATGTCACATTTGAGAGGACTCAATACACTAACATTAGACTTCACTGGCTAAACAACATCTATTTGATGAAACTTTAGTTGATTTTTCTTTTGGGTCTCTTCCCAGTTCCTTTTAATCCAAGTACCTCATTTTAAGTTAGTTTGCAACCGTCATCAAATTCCCTTTTGTGTTATTTGTTGCCTACACTGGACCAAGCGGGATTTTTTTTTTTTAATGCAACCTCCCCATACCCTCATTCTCATTACTAATTAAAGTTCCACATCCAGACGTGTATTTCTCCCAAAACTGTTCTGATCCTATAACTCCCATTTTATCTATACACAATTTACATTCACTTAATCTTACAACGGCATATACTTGGGATCCCAGAGGCATGTCTATTTTTTTAATTACACAATTCCAACCATCCAGTATCCCTGTCTGAACAACTAATTGGCAGGACTAGAATGTATTCAATAAAGCTTTCTCTTGTGGGGTGAAAGACTTCATCCTTTCAGCAGGCATTTGTACATGTCCTGAGTAGCAATTGAAGCTTCCCAATTAGACTCTTCAGTAGTTAATTGTACGTTAGGTAAGAGTGGATTTTTTGAGACCAATGTAAATCAATAAGATTCGAAGGGCATTTTTCTTCCATGTAATTATTATCTTTAGAGGCTACAATTGAAAGCTACAAAGGAGATTGATTTAAAAAAAAAAACATCTTAAAAAGAGTTAAGCCATTCTCTGGGTTTCTCCTCATATTTATAAATAGAAGTGCCCAGATCTCTGTATGTTATTACATCTTCAATGCTGATTCCATCAAAATGTAAATTATAGAAAAATGCATGGGGTCGCGATGGGTCGGACACGACTTCGCAACTAACAACAACAAATAGAAAAATGGTAACGTTTTAAGCTAATGTGCCAGGTATTAAACCATTTCAGATATTTAAAAGACTTACGTACTCACACTAAGCTTAAAAGCATGTAGTTTTAGTGAAAATTAAGTGTGACTAATTCATTTGGCATTATCACTGATTTAGAATAGATTTTTTGTGACTCTGTAGCTGTAATTATCTTTGGTGAGTTACAGAATCACAGAATCATCTACTTGAATAGTATTCAAAACTGTTTCCAATCAATCTGGTATATTTGCACCATCAGGGGTCCAGTCTGTTTTATGCTCTAAAATGAAAGTTTATTTGCTGCAGATTCACACTTTTGTTTAGTCCCATTTTCCTATTTTTGTTACAAACATAGACTGGTTTTCAGTCCAATCATTTTAGTAGGTGTTTTAAAGATTCATTTCTAACAATGCAGGGCTTGTTTGATTCCCCTTATAATTTTTGATATTTAAATTTTTAATTTTTCTTCTGTCTTTGACATCCAACTTTTGAGTCAGCTTCATAGCATCTTTAGCCAACCTTCCTAACGGATTTTTGTCCTTTTTGAACTAGATTTCTTTTGAATAGATCATTTTCTTCCAGCATCTCTATCAATGTAGAGTCCATTACTATCTGAAAGAAAATGTTTAATAGGATTTTGCTTTTTACATTTATTAATAATGATACTTCTATTTATTCTATCTGATTAAATGTATGAGGAATTAGAGTTGTATTTTAAACAAGAAGATTTATACGTATTTGTTTGATATACATTCATAAAATTGGGGCTGTACCGGTTCTTCCATAAGTGGTGTTATTCATGCTATTTATCATCTCAACTTCACCCCTCTGCCACTGCTCCTGATACATTGCCTTTGTAGAGGGCACAGCATGGCCAGGACCAACTTAGAGACCAAGTCAACTGTTCCTCTTAAAGACCTGAATTCTTTCAGGACCTTTTAAAATCCACTGACCATCTAGCATGGAATGCATGAAAGGTAAATCATCCTTCACTGGCTGCATTGTCTAGTTTCATTGTCCTTTCCTTCACTTGGTTTCAAATACTGAGTAATTTTTAATTTGTTTTCTGCGTTGCTGAAAAATTGCCCTCTGAACTATGAATACTCCAAAGATCGTTATAAATTCTCCTAATATATCCCACACTTTTAGCCACTACAGGTAATCCTCAATTTACAACAGTTCCTTTTGTGAGCATTCAAAGTTACAACAGCCTGGAAAAAGTGACATGACCATTTTTCACACTTATGACCATTGAAGAACCTTCATGATCACCTGATTAAAATTTAGACACTTGGCAACTGATTCATATTTAGGATGGTTGAAGTGTCCCGGGATCATGTGATCCCCTTTTGTGACCTTCTGACAAACAAAGTCAATGGGGAAGCCAGATTCACTTAGCAATTGTGTGACTAATTTAACAATTGCACCAATTCATTTAACATCTGTGGCAAGAAAGATCATAAAATGGGGCAAAATTCACTTTAAAAATGTCTCACTTAGGAACAGAAATCTTGGGTTTGTTTGTGGTCATAAGATGAAGAGTACCTGTACTTTTCTCCTCCTCCCTATCTTCTAAACTACTTGCAGTTACTTTTAAAGTGCTTTAATTTTAAGAGCAAATAAACATTTATCCGTCCTGTGTAAAGCACACTTGTAAGACAGAGCAGCTAAAGCTAGAGTCTCATGTATCTAGAAAATACACACACAGAGGGAGGGAGGGAGAGTGGGAAAGAGAGAGAGAGTGAGAACAAATGAAAGATGTAAATTTAGTTGAATTCAAGTTGTCTCTTCCAAGTACAAGAATAGATCCATGAAGAGCAAGAAGGCAAACTAGAGTCAAACTTTCTCTTGGAATAGGAGATACCACCATAGGTCACTATAGTTGCACTGTGTACAGTTTCTACAATCCATTTTTAACTCAACATTTCCCAAAGAAAACGAGCCACAAAGACTCTTACATTTAAAAAGATGCTTTTTATGAAACCACGGGACTTATCTCTGTCAGGCAGCGTGTCCTAGAGTGAAACTGTTGTAGAATTCAAGTGTTGTGCCTCCTGTCCTGTTTAAGGAATGATGATTTCAAAGATGAAAATTCTTCATCAATATGGGAATTCCAAGCAGCACTGGTATCTAGCAATAATTATCTGCCAGTGGTATTGGCAAAGAATAGAGGAGATATTTAAAAAGAAACTAAATGTAAACAAAGCTCAAAGCAGCCTGTTTGTTCTGGCTGTCATTTCCAGCTCTTCTTCTGTAATAATGTAAAAGCGGCCATTGTATTCTACTGAGCTGTAATAAATTTGAAGGAATCCAGATAAATAAGTCACTAATTTATTTACTAATTTATGTGCTACAAATACTTTTACAACAACCATCATCCTACTCCTGGCAGCATGTATCCATGTGACAGGTTCTCCCCCTCCCCGCTTTTGAGGACAAAATAAGTTAAATTATTGGATGCATCCCAGTATAAAAAGCAAAGGTAGAGATTCCCCTGCACATGCATACTAGTCATTTCTGGCTCTAGGGGGTGGTGTTCATCTCTGTTTCTAAGCCAAAGAGCCAGCACTGTCCGAAGATGTCTCTATGCTCATGTGGCCAGTCTAAACACCAAAGGCACATGGAACACTGTTACCCTCCCACCAAGGTGGTCCCTATTTTTCTGCCTGCATTTTTTACGTGCAGTAAAAAATCCCAGTATAGCTATACTTTAATAACACTTAGAAAATTTAATTCATTTGAAATAATTACTTTGAAAATAAAACGTTTTATTTATTCTACCACAAATTGATGGATTAGAAATAAAGAACCTTTTGTTTTGACATCTGTACTATACAGCATGCACAAACATCAAAGAGAAGAGCTGACTAAGTGCACTCTGGATGGATACATTTGCTATACATATCCACCAACTATTAATTCTGTGTTTCTCATAGCTTTGTCATGCAATATTGAGGTGATTATCGAATGCATTTCTGCAGCTAAGCCATTGGAAAACAAAGAAAACCTCTTTTCTGTTTTTCATTGCAATATATTTATTTTACAAGCAGACTGTGCTCTATAACAATTGATGTAGTCTATGCTAATTACCCAAATCCATAAGCAAACTTATTTCTCAGGCATAAATCCTATTCCTTTGTTTCCTCTGAAGATGAATTCACCTTGCTTGAGATATAATACTTGTAGTGACTTCAGAGTTTCCCAGATATGGGGACATTTCCTGGCCTTCTGCATCCAGGCTTACACGAACAAAGCAGTAAACATCACAATATGCCTTCTATGGTTTATTTTATGGCATGTCTCACCAAATTGATAAAGCATATACAAATGGCTCAGTCTAATCAGGGACTGGAGATGGGATCAAAACAAATTGCAGAGAAACAAATGGGGGATTAAAATTAAACACCTGTCTTTCCCTATTGAGCAAACTTATTTTACTATGCATCAAGAGAAAAACTTGGCCATAGAACTTTTCCTCTTAATTTAGATATAAATTTGCAATTACATTTGCAATTACATTTCCTCTCATCAGAGGACTGGTATTCTTATGTTGAGCCGTTAAGATCAAAAGTTTAGGAACAACAAGAATTTTGGCTTCAGCCATTCCAGTTTTAGCAAGCACCAATCTTTGTTCTGGAAGAAGTTACTTGTTCAGTTCCTAATTCATCTTTGAAAATGGAAGCAGCCTATTTATTTTTCGTCCAACGGGAATACAGAAGTCTGTTTTGCTTTGCTATCATGTAAAAAAGGGACCAATTAGATCAAAGGCATATCTTGTACATTATTCCCATAGTGGCCTATTAAGACACCTGTGTAGAAACTGCATGCACAATGTGTTGCTCCCAGTTACCAGCAATATCACTGCAACCAGAAAGCATATCTGTAGTCATTTATAACTGGAGACTATTAATACCCTTAATTTAATTGAATTTGTCCAAGCCAAAGTTATTGTTGCCTAGGTTGATGGACATCTCACCATATTTTAATAGCAATAGTTTAAATATTGTGACTGTCCAGAAACAGAATTGAAAACCAAACTGTGATTTGGAGCATGCATAGCTGTCCCTGTAGCATTTGTGAATGCCTTAAACCAGTGTTTCTCAATCTTGGCAGTTTGAAGATGCGTGGACTTCAACTCCAGGAATTCCCCAGCCAGCAACGCTGGGAGTTGAATTCTGGGAGCTGAAGTCCACGCATCTTCAAACTGCCAAGGTTGAGAAACACTGCCTTAAACCAATACATCTCTTTTCCTTGGTTTGCACATCAGCTGGGATGGAGGGCAGCCAGGCAAACCCCGGAAGAGACACATCTATTTTAAAATGTTTCTGATGGGTGTTACAGTTTCACGCATGTGTGATCTAAGTTAACTTAGACAAGTATTAACATCTTTGGGAAAAGGCAAGTCTCCAAGCAAATTGCATATATTATTTACTTAGCACACAAACAATTTTGCTTTTAAGCATTTTACATTTTCCTTCAAGTTTTAGTGTCTGAGTTTACATTCCGCATTATCTCAATTCATCTTAATAAGTGTGATTGTCAAGAATTTTTGTTTTATCTTCTTACAACTTCTGTAGGTTGTACCAAACTGTATATAGTACAATCCAGCTTTTAAACAAGTCAGTATAGGAAATAATACACAAAAGAGGAAAAAGGAGTGTTATACCCTGTGCTTTATATACCTTTCAGGTAAATTGTACCACCTTGTAGCCTTTCTAGCTCAAGAGGTATTTTACTGTAACTGGCGCATATTCCAACAAGATGTAGCTGGAGGGAAAGTGTATGCAAATTAAGAAAATGTACTAATAAAAATTAGATAGATTATGAAATATAGAAGACTATCTCCTGCTTCTAAGTGTACCGTACTATCAAAAATTTAAAATTCTATGGTGACATGTATCCCACCCAGTGGGCTACTGTAATGGTGATCACAGAGACTCTAGAAGGGGAGGCAGCTCAGTGGGTAGCTGCGTTACATGCCGAGCATGCCCCCAAATTGGGAGACGTTGGACTGTTCCTTGACGCTCTGTCCCAACAATTTGAGGACGAGTCACGCCAATACCAAGCAGAAGGGGATTTACTTGCTTTGAGGCAACGTGGTCGTCCTGTCAGGGAATATGTAGCGGAGTTCCACCGTATTACCCTCCGGCTGTGGTTGTGGTCTGAGAAGCTACTTATTCATATTTTTCGAAGAGGATTAGATAAGGAGCTTAGGCAAGCCTGTCATGTCAGGGGCATAGCTCCACGCATTCAGGAGTGGTACGCAGCAGCCCAGGATATAGAATTGGGCATTTGTGAACCCCCAACACAGGCAGAGTCTCGAAACAGTACACTCCGACATAGTCCATCTAAGGGAAAAGCTAGCAAGGCACGCAGGTCTACGCCACCTACAACATCCACTGCCAGGCCTCCCCGACTGCGGTGTTTCAGTACACACTATGTCATTGGAAGCCAACAATGATGATGAGGAAAGTGATGATTTGATAAGTAAACCAGTGGTTCCTTTCCACTTACCAGTAGTAATTAGAACACCCTGCGGATCCAAAGCATGGTACAAAGTACTCTTGGATACTGGTTGTATGCACTGCTTTATGGGCATGGAGGTAGTTAAGACGTTGGGGATCCAATTACGTTGTTTGAAAAAACCCATTCGTTTTGAACAACTTGATGGATCCATACTGGGGGGGAAGCCTGCCAATTATGTTACCGAGCCATTACAGCTTGAGATAGGGGAACACCGGGAACTCATACAGTTTGTAGTGATCGAAAAAGCGACTGACCCCATAGTTCTGGGATTGCCATGGCTAGATCAGTGGAAACCCCATATCTGGTGGGAAGGAGGTTATTGCAGAATTCGACTAGTGAAAGGTCCTCTGCCCCTGGGTGATGAGGGACCCCAGGTCCCCAGAGAACAAACAGCCAAGGAAACGACCACGGATAGTGAGTCGCCTAGAGACATTCCTCCTGAGTATGCTGACCTAAGGGGTTATGCTATCTGGATTACAGGGTGCCCCAGCCATCTTTATGCAGCTCATCAACAGTGTTCTGCATGATTATTTGTATAAGGGTGTGTTGGTCTATTTAGACGACATACTCATATACACAGACACCATGGAAGAGCACGTTACATTGGTGCTGGAGGTGTTAAAGAAACTGTGGGATGAGAAGTTGTATGTTAAGTTGTCCAAGTGTGCGTTTCACCAACGCCAATTAGACTACCTTGGTTATCATATCTCATACCAAGGAATCGAAATGGACCCCAAGAAGGTTAAAGCTGTGTTGGAGTGGCAGCCACCAACCACCAGGAAATAATTACAAAGTTTCTTGGGGTTTGCGAATTTCTATCATCATTTCATCCCGCATTTTGCTCAATTAGCACTTCGTCTCACTGACCTCCTAAAAACCAAACACCTGTCAAAACTGCCACATCCAGGTCAGCCCCTACCATGGATGATGGAATGCCAAGCAGCCTTTGAACAATTAAAGAGGGCGTTCTCTCAAGAGCCAGTTCTGCAACACCCAGACCCCACAAAGATGTATGTTATGCAAGCTGATGCAAGTGATGTTGCGGTGGGAACAGTACTCCTTCAACCCAATGACGAGACGTTACAACCCTGTGCCTATACCTCCCGCAAACTAAATCCCACTGAAAGGAATTGGCCAATATGGGAGAAGGAGTCGTATGTGGTGAAATGGGCATTGACTACATGGCGTCATCTTTTGGAAGGAGCTGAAAAACCATTTGAGGTCTGGACAGACCACAAGAATTTGGAGGTCTTAAAGACTCCATGACAATTGTCACCTAAACAGATTAGATGGGCTCAATACTTTCGCCGCTTTAAATTTACACTCCATTACGTTCCAGGAGGGAAAAATTTTCTAGCAGACGCCCTGTCCCGTCAACCCCAGTTGCAATCCACCCAATTGGATGTTGTACAGTCACTCTTTTCTACCCACTGGGAAACCATATCGCATCAAACTCAGCATCTGTCCTCTTCGTTATTCGAGGACTTCAAAACAGCATATGAGCAAGATAGCTGGTGGCTCGCTCATAAGTTGGAAATCCCAATGCGACAAGGCTTGGTCTGGAAAGGTACTAGGATTTATGTACCAGAAAAGCTACGGAAGACTGTCCTGTCATGAAAACAAAACAGCAGGACATTACGGGTTTTTAAAAACTTTACATCTTGTAAAATGTCAATTCTGGTGGCCAGGGGTTAGGAAAGATGTCGAGAGCTATACAAGGGGTTGTAGAATGTGTGCCACATCCAAGCCCCTCACTGGGAAACCCCCAGGTCTTCTACAAACCGTAGAAACCCCATCCCATCCATGGCAGGAGATAGCTATGGACTTTATAACAGATCTCCCAACCAGTAAAGGATATACTGTCATATGGACCGTGGTTGATCTGTTCTCAAAGCAGGCACACTTTATTCCGTGTAGAGGCCTTCCTTCCTCACCCCGACTTGCCGTCCTCAGCTTGGGTAGAAGTTGATTCCATAGGGTGGGGGCACCCACAGAGAAGGCCCTCCCCCTGGGTGTCGCCAGCTGACATTGTCTGGCCGACGGCACCCGGAGGA
>JANHFR010012622.1:0-10005 GCA_032468015.1 Mimophis mahfalensis | reverse complement strand
CAGCCGAACGAAACGGAAACAAGACCTTGAACTATCATCCATAGATTCTCAGCTATTAAGAAGTGTGAGATTAAAATAATAATAATAATAATAATAATAATAATAATAATAATAATAATAATAATAATAATAAGGAGGCTTATTTACTGTTGACACCTTCCACTGATTTTTCCCCCCCCTTGTGATGAATTATTTGGTCTCTAAAATTAGGTCAAACTGTGCCATTATGCCACCATCGCCCTCAATTACGAGGTCCCAGCTTCTTAGCATCTTTCACGTTGGTCCTTCTCCGAGGAAGCTCCGAAGAACACACGAGCGCGTCTCTTAAATTAAAATATAGAGGAAATTGGCGTCTCCGAAACCATGCCTCGACTTTATTTTGCCTTTTTAAAGAGCTTCGTTCCAGCCATCCAACATGTTTGGGAAGGTTGATCAAAGAGATAATGTGTTAGGCTTTTGGTGTTCTCCAAGTTCGGTTGGTCTTCTTGTAGTTGATGCTAAATTGAGCTACATATGGTAGCTACTCCTGGGACAGCCATTTATTTCTGGGGAATTGCAGCGGGTAGTCAAATATAGTAGTCAAACGGCACTCACCTGAAATCTAATGGGATTTGGAAATGCTCACCAATATTTTACACAGCATGTGCCGATGGCATCTATAAATGCCACATTTCGGACTCCTTAGGATAGACTAGGATAAAAAA
The DNA here is from genome assembly GCA_032468015.1 of Mimophis mahfalensis. Taxonomy (NCBI): domain Eukaryota; kingdom Metazoa; phylum Chordata; class Lepidosauria; order Squamata; genus Mimophis; species Mimophis mahfalensis. The sequence continues at coordinate 9,301 of JANHFR010012622.1, read as the reverse complement.
ATTGGAAGAGATTGTAGAGGTCTTCTAATCCAACCCCTGCTCAAGCAGGAGAGCTTGTACTATTTTTGTGCTCTTTCTGACTCCTTCGAAACTTTCAGGGATGATGTAATGAAGGATGGAAATGTCTAGGAGACAATGCACTAAATTTAGAAAGTGTCTGCTCCCAGGTCCTTATTTTGCCGTTTCCTAGCCTTTTATTAAAATCATCCTGTCCCGCATGGCATTTCATCCAGTCTCGAAACAACGTTTATCCATCAGACTTTAAAATGAGATTCAGGACCTATGAGGCAATCTGCCCAATGACTCCGTAATCCCTTGCATCGCGGTGGAGTCTGGGCAACTGAATGGAGCGGAGTATTTACCGGCCGGATGCCCTTCCTGTCGCCAATGGGGAGTTCACAGCAAAAACATTCTCATTGTGCCTGAGAGAGAAATATCTGCCTCTACCTAGGATCGAACTCACAGTCTCCTGATTGTGAGGTGAGAGCTCTACCTCTAGGCCACCCTCAGTGAGGCAATCTGTCCAATGAACGTTCTTTCCTGCTCAGGGTCTCCATTTTACATCATAACCGAAACCAAGCAACAACCTGGGGTACCGGGGAGGGGACAAATCCATAGAATTCTATTCACCGAGCTACCAAATTTAAAAAAAAATATTACAGACAATGGCCAAAAAAAAAAAAAAAAAAAGTTAATACTTAGGAAATATCTGGGTAAAATCACCACACTGAGTTATGGATTATACAGGTTTACCTGAGTGTAAACTCCAATATAAATTGAATAAATATACCTGGCATAAAGTTATTATAAAGTTATGCATTGTAAAACCAAGGCTCAAGAAATGACAAGCATGCGCAGAAGACAATAAAAATGCAATTGGGAGAAGCACGTTAAGAACGATTAGCTGTGAGTAAGCTGTGAAAGTATAGTAAATGACACTCTGGTAAAATCAGAATACCTTCACTGAGTTAGGCTCAAAGTCTATATAATGTCTAAAGCTCTTTTTAGGGACTGTGATGAGTACCACCAGATAACTTTATCTACCATGAAAAATATTGCCTTAAGAGTTTTCTCAGAGCACGATAAGATATATAGAGCAAGAAAGCTGCCCAATGCAGAGATTTATTTTCTAGAAACTACCTTAGCAAAAGGTGGCTCGGGAGCTAACTAAAGCAAGATGGGAGAATGCAATTAGGAAACACAGCCGGAATGTAGACCTTAATCATTTCTAATGTCATAATAAAACATCCAAAATTATACAGTACTAGCCAATAATTCGGCTTTGCCTGGGTATTTGTGGCCTAAGCAGGGAATACTGCAGCCTACAATTCCCAGTGTTGTTTGCCCAGTTTGCATGCCTTGCCTGGTAACCCCCTGCACATGCTCAGTAGAGCTCGCCAGTGAAATGTCCTTGGGGTGTCCACTTTGGCACCCTTTTTTTGGGGACAAGTTCCTGACACCCCCACACCCCCAGTGCTTGTCTACAGTTCAAAGTACCGTAGGTGCCTGTAAAGTTGGTGCACGGGTGAAAGAGTCTATTGGGGGCATACCCACAAACACCGACAATGAACACTTCTTATAGATAAATTAATGGGATATTGATTAAGACATCCCTTCCTTTTCCCAGGTTCCAGGGACAAAAATATGCTGTAAATAACCCAAATGGCATCATATACACCTTAGGACAGTGACGGCAAACCTTTTCGGCACAGAGTGCTTCCTCGTGTTTTCCTCACCTGGATTAAAAAAATAATAAAATTCGTGTGTAATATCGGAATCGATTTACCTATTGTAATGACGTTGGCGGAAAGGCAGGAGTAAGGATGCCCGTCGTTTCTGGAGAAGAAACCGTCCAGTCGTCCCAAATCAGGAAGCATCTTGCCCAAAAGTTGTCTGACGTCCCGGCTTACGATTTTTGTGCCTCTTGGTCCTTGGAAAATGGAGGGGTTTATAGAAGGATCTTCACTTCCGCCGACCTTTAGATTTTAGATTTAGATTATTATTATTTTTTAGATTTTATTTCATTTTTATGTCATGGTCAAAAGGAAGAGACCAAGTCAGTTCTTGGGGCCATATTTCTCTGGGAGTTTTCCTTCTGTTTGATCACAGCTGCCCAAACCATCAATCTTTTCTCAAAATCTGTTACGTAAAAGTCTTTAATAAGAATTCAAGACATGGCCCAGAAACTACATGTTCTACTATCACTGAGTAAATTACCTTTCTGCCGTACCCATCGAACCTCTGGATTCAACTTCTCTCTTCTTTGAGTGAAAAGGCTGCTCAGGATCCCAAGAGATCATCCGATCGACACGATCCGTGTGTCAGGAAGAGTACCGGACCCGGCGGAGGATCAAGTTCATATCCGTAACATCTTTCGAAGAATGAAACTTCCTATCGTTGTGCTGCATTTGTGTTCCCTGGATCCCCAGAGGCATCAGGGTTTATTTCTTCGGGAGTTGGTAAAAGACCTGAGGAGGAAAACAATGTTAAGATTAGCACGTTGGCTTTCTTCTCCAATCCTGCAACATGCAGCAGAAACACGCAAAATATCCATTTTGATAGCTTCTACAGCAACTCAGATTAAATGAGTTATTTGCCCTCTAACCCCAGCCCTAGCCCTAACCCTGAGAATGTCCAATCTAACTAATTTTTCAGCCTATTTACATGAAGAAGTTATGTAATTACTTGGCTGGTTATTCAAACTTCCGGACTGGTTTTAGAGGGAAGAGGTTGATCAGAATTGATTCAGAGGCCCATCTAATCTTACTCATCCATTCAGTCTGGTCCCTGGATTGAATGACTCAATGAATTCACTTTTAAAATGATTCACTTTTAAAACCGAATCTCTGAGTTGAGGAGTCATCTATTCCTTCTCAATGGATGACAATCTAAAGTCCCTGGAATGGGAACAGGGTTAGTTTGAAAGGAAAACCAGGATAAACAATTGGCTGCCCCGAATTTGCTTAGCCTTATGTGTCCGTGCAAGGAAATTCTATTTTTCAAATGACAAAATTTTCCCTTCTCTCTACTACCTCCCACAAATTTACCATAAATAAAGCTGCTATTATCATCTAAGCAAAATACTTTTCTTGATTACTCACCAAGCCCTAAATATTCCGTAACATAACTTTTTTTAAAGGTGGGGAGGGGAGGAGATGGGTGTAGACAACATGGCAGGTGGTCCTTGACTTACGACCGCAATGGGGCCCCAAATGTTTGTTGCTAAGTCATTCATTAAGTGACTTTTGCCCCATTTTACCAGCTTTCTTGCCATGGCTGTTAAGTGAAACCCCTGCAGTTAAGCTAGTCACACGGTTCTTAAGTGAATCTGGCTTCCCCAGTGACTTTGATGGCTGCAAAAGATTATCATGAGACCGTCTACAACCATTGTAAATGTGGGTCAGTTGCCAAGTTTTGATCCTGGGGATGCTGCAATGGTCTTAAGTGTGAAAAACAGCACTGGCACTAGCCCTTAGACTTATATACTGCTTTGCAGTGCTTTCCAGCCCTCTCTAAGCGGTTTACAGAGTCAGTTTTATGGCCCCCAACCATCTGGGTCCTCATTTTACCGATCTCGGAAGGACGGAAGGACGAATCAACTTTGAGCCTGGTGAGATTCGAACTGCCAAATTGCAGGCAGCCGGCAGGCAGCAGAAGCAGCCTGCAGTACTGCACTCTCACCACTGCGCCACACGGTTGTTACGTGACTTTTTTCAGTACTGTTGTAACTTCGAACGGTCACTAAACGAATTGTTACAAGGCAAGGACTTCCTGCACTGTTCCACACTGCTGCATTTGTTGAAATAAACATACATCTTTATATAGAGAGATTGTACCAAAAACCAGACTCTGTTAATTGATCGCAATACGTTTTATTGATTTTTCTTCTTTCTCCGGGAGAAAATGTTCCTCCGCTTAACGATTGTACAAGGGTCATGAGTCAAGCAAATAAGGAAGTAACCAAGGAAGAAAATGGCGACCAATTTGAACGTTTAATGTCATTTGCATAATAAATGGCTGGGCCTGATTTTTTGATACACCCTTCTTCCTGGAGAAAGTCTACCTCGCAGCTCACGCTTGGCACTGACTTTATGGCATAACCAATCAACACATCAATCAAGTTTCTTCTTTTTTCCCCTGTTTTACTCAAACCTCTAGGAGCAAGGGGACGGTTTACTACAGAGGGGAAGCCGGGATACTCTCAAAAAGGGGGTGTGTGTGACCCCAATTCTCAGAATTTTCTTGGAAGGTGTTGTTGGTGTTTCTTTAAAAAACAAAAATCAACCTGGCAAGACGTTTGAGCTGGTGTAAAAAAAAAACCAAGCACACAAACGATCCCGTTCGAAGATATGAAGAACCGACCGAGTATTGCACAACTGGCACTCCCTTCTGCAAGTTTTATAAGTGCCATTAAAAAGAAGGATACTACGTGAATAAAAATTGCTCTTCTCTACACTCTTTCTTTCCACATCTTTGTTGTATCGTGATGACGAGTCATTAAGTGTGAAAACCGGTCATAAGTCCCTTTTTTTCAGCGCCTCGTAAGTCGAGGACTAATCCATCGAAAATATCCATCATCAAAGTGGCTGCTTTCCCTTACGATCTTCTTTCTTGCTTAATTATGATACAGTGATGGTTCTTTTAACCAGCACTTCTTTGTGAATGAGGGAGGGGGGGAATCTATATTTCCCAAACAGTTCTCTGCGTTATTCGTGGTTTATTTGGGTTTTTTTTTTTCCAGCATATGGCACTGTTTCTTTTCGAAAACGTTACACGAGCATTTCGGTTGCTATTTGTCCTCCCAAACGGAAATTTGTCTGGTTCAGCACTGGGGTCAAAGGAAAGCTAAGAAAAGGGGAGAGACTGCGGGTAAGAAATATTATAATATTTTGCACTGCATCGGATCACCCACCCGGATCAAAACCGATGGTAGGTATAACAGCTGAATTACCGGCTGAGTCTTAATTTAATCGTTTTGCTTACCCGAGCAAACATTTATTCTGATTTTTTTTTATTTTATTTTTTTGCTGTTTTTGCCATCCAACAAAGAATCTTCATTCCTTCCTGCATTTCGCAGTTCAGCCCATTACATGTTTTATAAGCCAGTTACAGGAAAGCCACAGTGAGACATCGCTGTCCATATAATTTTAGTTATCCATCAAGGTAGGGACAGGGAGAAATGATAGTGCCAAAGCAGCGTAAAGTTTTAATGCACACATTTAAATCATTGTAGGTTTATTTCCTGCTTAGATACTAGCCTTCAGGCCATGGCAAATGCCACATTAAATATCTGTTGTCTGATCCACCCCCAAAATGGGCCAGGCAGCACAATAAACAGACAGGGAAATAGATATTTTCTTCCTAATGTTTTTCCCACGAGTGTTAAGATCTAATTTTTTACCCCAGATCAACCGAGTGTTGTTCCATTGGTCGCGACAGGAAGTGACCAACAAGCTTGTTGTTGAAGAGTCACTGACCCAAAGTCACCCAGCAGGCTTTCGTGCTCAAGGCAAGCCAAAATTACTTCTCTTGTGTTTCTCTTCTCCGAGTCCCAATTCTGACAATTCCCAAACAGCCAGGTTGAAAAACAAGGGAGGAGACTCATCCTGTCTTTTTTTTTTTTCTGGTTGATTTTTCCACTTTTGATTCAACGTCTTTGGAGAACGAATCCGTGGGACTCACCACGTCAAAAAGGATTCCCAACACGGGGAGAACAAGGTCTCAAGAGACCCCAAGTAAAGCCAGCTGGGTTTCTCTTGTGTTGGTTTTTTTTCACCCCTTCCCCTTAAAGACGTTTTGCTCCCCGTCCAAAGAAGCGATGGGGAATAGGAGCATTGAAATGCAGTTTACTTGAAACGGATTCAAATTCGCGGAAATTAAATTTAAGTTTGAGGAGACACCCTTCAGTCAGAACCGAGGAAGCTTCTTGGATGAGAAGTGAAATGCCTTCAAGGAAGAAAAAAAAGACAAGAAAGTTTTTGGAAAAGCACTTTTGGGGCAACCGTGAATGAGGGAGGATCTCCGGAGAGGTTGACAAAGGGCAATATTAGTTCCATTTTTTAAATTAATTGTTATCATTATTTTTTGAAACTCACTGTAATCAAGAGATTAGAGCCACAGCTCTTTTAACTTTGGCCAAACTTTTGGAACTTTCAGTGCAAAATCTGTAAACCTGGAAGATTTTATTTGCTTTCTATTTGCAAGGGATCTTTGTCATCATGCCAACCCTCGTTTCAGCACATTATTTTTGCTTTGTTGTGTTGTTTTCCTTCACACTTGCCACTCTTGCGCACACACAACTCTTGCTACGGAAAGGGGGATGCTCCTAACTCCTCTGATAAAACCCCTTATCCAATGCCACTCCAAGTCCCTGGCATATCTTATAGCGGCTGTTCCCAGCCATGAGGGCACCAGGCACCGGGGCCATGCCTGAAGGCCACAAGAATTATTTTTAAATAATTTTTCCAGTTTGCAAGGCCAACGGTTCAATTAGAGCCATGTCCCTGGATGGATGGGGCCTTTCAGCGTCACTGAGCTGACAGGAAGCTGGTCCTGCCGTCCTCGGATGCTCAGATGAGGGCAGAAGAGCCCAGAGCTTGCAAGAAGTGGGGAAAACTTTGCAGAGTGCTCCGAGGAATTGGGAATTCTGGGATTTGAAGCTCGCACAGGCTAAAGCAAAGGGTCTTCTTCTCTCCTTGAAAGCTCCCATGACTTCCAAAGGCAACTTCTGTTCCATGGGTTGATTGGTCTCAGTGTCTCCTTATTTCCAGGTTGAATCTCTCCTTGTATTTTTATGTATTATTTATGTATGGTTTGGCAAGGGGCTTGGTGGAAGAGAGGCACCTTGCTATACAGCCATGCAAATTAAGAGCAGGAAATGAGTAAAAAGAAGCAGATAAGGGGGTTTGTAAAGTCAACCCAGGGAACACTAAGGAATGGGAGGATAACACCAGCTGCAGCCTACAATTCCCAGCATTCTTTGCCCGATTTACATGCCTTGCCTCTAAGGGCTGGAGAGCCTCCAATTTGCATGCCTTGCCGGGTAACCCTCTGCACATGTGCAGTAAAGCTTGGCAGTGAAATGCCTACTTTGCAACCCTTTCTTGGGGAGAAAGACCCCTCAGAGGCTTTCGCGACCCGCCCTTGTGCTGATCTCCCAATGCCAAGGTATGTATGTGCCAAGTTTGGGTGAGATTAGTTGCTCTGTGTAGGAGCATATAGAGCATATACATGCACACATGCCTCACTACACTTCTGTCTTATATATATAGACCAGACAGACTTTAAAGGGAATAAAAGACAGCAAGGAATACCATAAAACCAACATATTGTTCACTTATGTGAATATATATATATTTAAAAATCAAGAGATCAAGAGAATGTTACTTATTTCCATGACAAGGACCACATCCAAAGAGGATGTCTGAAGCTATTACCCCCAAAAATTATGGGTGGGGGCCAGGACCAAAATTATTACACTTCTTTCTAATTCACCTACACCTCTTATTAAAATGAAGTCAATGCAATTACTCTGTCTGTGTATTTAAAGTAATTTCCCTCTCCCTGCCACAGTAAATATTGTTATTTTGACCATAATTTAGGGACGTCTCTAAGCTTACACCTTCCTGCCTCCACAGATCACATGCGTGATTTTATTTATTTTCCTTACCCTACTTCATTCTGAGCTAAAGAGCTCGAACTGCCACAATCTCTCTTCCTTGGGTTGACAGTAAGTATGTTTTAAAATACAGTTATTACCTGACTCAGTGAAAACATAACAAACGATTACTTAAAACACACACACACACACACACACACACACACACACACACGATCTTGGCAAACTGCAGGAAAAAATAAAAACGCCCAGGAACCCAAACACAGACATTTTAAACCGTTCAAAAAAAGGTGAAAGCGTTTCCTGAAATAATTTCAGCTCATGGAAAAGTCAAGAGCTTCCTTTGGGGTGGAAAGTTTTTGTGGCAAAGATGCGAATTCGGAACAGGACCCAGGCCAGGCCTGGCGTGGGAGAGATTCCCAGATTTAAACCGTGACAAGTTGCCTCCACCAAGTCCAAAACCCAAAGTGATAAAAGGGCTGGCGAGGCAATGTCAAACTTCCTCAAGAGACTGGCAACCTCCTGCGAGGTAGGTCACTGAAGGAGATAAAACTGGGCAAATCCAGCCAGGGTGTTTGGGGAAACTCAAGGGCTCCCCAAATTTAATGTTTCCTGAATGGACCCTTTCTAGAGCCACTCTGGTTCAACTGCGGTGACCGAAGTCGCAACCTGCAGTCTTGGGGTACAGCAGGCACCACAATGGAGCCCAATATTTTCTGTCATTACGTGAAACCTCGGTTGAGTGAGTTCTGTCCTGTTGGACGACCTGTCTGGCCTTAAGTCAGACAGCGCAGTTGATAAGTTACTAACCTGGTCGTTAAGCGAACAAGCCTTCCCCATGGACTCGGCTTGTCGGGAGGTCGGAAACAGGGGGGATCCCGTGACCCTGGAACACTTTGACCGTCGTAAGTATGAACCATCTGCTAACTGTCTGGCTTTTGATCCCGTGATCGCGGGGATGCCGCCAAGGACATAATTGTGAAAACAGTCATAAAGTCACTTTTTACAATGCCGTTGTAACTTTGGCCAATAAATGATCCTTCATAATTCAAGGAATGCCTGTAATTTTCCCGATATTGTCAACCTCATACAGAAAGTTTCCTTTCCCCTCCCCAGAAGAGTGCAGTCCTTTCCCAATTCTTCTCCTTCTTTGGACCCCTGAAGACCAGATTCTTAAAACTTAAAAAAAAAACCCAAAAAGCTCATCAGAAGCCAGGCCAAGAAAAGCGTTATCGCCTTACCTCATCTCAACCTTACTCCCTCTTTCTCCTTCTTGGGTTTCAAGGCTCTCCCAAGGAATTACAAGACTTCAAAAGGGCTCAGGAGGAGGAGGAGGAGGAGGAGGAGGAGGAGAAGGTAGGCCTGGCCTCTCCCCTGCAAAGAGAAAGAAGATAATAGGTTTAAAACAAAAGATTCCCAGCCGGGGCGAATACTTCCTCGTGGTCCCAGCTAAAGTGAACGGGCAAACCCAAAGTCAAGTTTTAGGCGAGCAAGAAGCAGCATGCATGAAATACCGAATTGACGAGAGAGACGTCTCAGCGGGATGCTGCCTTCCACGGTCTCATTTGCTATCAGATCCGGAGCAAAGGGGGAGAGAGAGAGAGAGAGAAAGAGAGAGAAAGAGAGAGAGAGAGAGCCACACAGAGAGGCAGAAGGTAAATGCTGTTGCAACCTTCAAAGCGG
>JANHFR010012605.1:0-10005 GCA_032468015.1 Mimophis mahfalensis | reverse complement strand
ACCCTACAAGGTAGGACAGGTGCAATTGCAGAAGGCAACAATAGATTTGAAGAACTAAGGGAGGGAGGAAGGAGGGAAGGAGGTGGAATGGACAAAAGAAGGAAGGTGAAAAGAAGGGACATGGCAGTCCCATAAATTTACCCGGGCAACGCCCGGTAATCAGCTAGTAGAAAATAAAAGTCCAAAATATAGCATCTGGATTTCAGAAGCCTGCTGTTCCCATTTGCTGTGATGAGGAGCACATGTTTGCCCATTAATGCCATTGCACCAAGAATTTTTCAGAGCTCCGTTTGAAAAGTCTCAGCTTTTTGAATGAATGACTGACAAGAAAATCATATTGTGGTTATGTTGGTGATGACTGTACTAAATAAGCAGAAGATTTTTAGAAGGTTCTCAAATGGGTGGGAATATCCAACACCCAGCTTGGCCAGTTTCTCCTTAATACTTCCCTTGTGACATCAGGTATTTTTGTTTTGACCTTAGCCAGTTTTCTTAGAAACTGGTTTTTGTTTTGTATCACAACTACTATTTAAAAATTAGCTACTGTTTCAAGACTATCATTACTTGAGTCTTTTTAAAAGTCATGATATGGGTTTTCTTTTTGTTTTCGCATATTGAAGAAACTTGAATTTTTCAGAAAAAACTTTACCTCTGAATTTTGCGTCAGAAAATTCTTTGGCTCCTGCTGTGAGGAAATCTCACATTTTCAATTCTCAACTCTGATATGAATCCATTCTTATGTTTACATAAATTCATTGCACAAAATATATAGGAATCAAACTCAAATTCATATTTTTTATCAAATAAATCTGTATATGCAGTAACTATACAATAACACTAGTAAAGATAGAATCTAATGAATTCCTTTTAATTTCTGAGTCTAAAGATCTGCACCCCCAAATTTTTGTAATTTTTTCTTACAAATCTTGTTAATTATTATAAAAATTAGCACAGAGATGAAACTTTTGTTAATTAAAAATAAGATTATTGTAGCAATATGTTTATATTGATTATTATCAAAAAATAACCTTGGTCTGGATTTGTAGTATAGTATAGAGTAATATAGTATAGAGTAAGTCCACCTCAGATTTTCACAGTCATTGATCTGAGATAGGCTCTTAAATGGAGCAGCATGTAAGCAACTTCCTGTAGAACAAAGAGGCTTCTGACTCACTTAGCTCTTGGATAGTAAACCTCCTAGAGAAAGGAAGAGGCTAGAGTAGAAGAATTTAACTGGCAAACCATTTATATCTTGCAGCCAAGAAAATTAAACAGATGTATCAATGAAATATCAGGACTTCAGCTCAAGTTGAAGGAGGCACTTTGGCTACTTCTACCTGAAATATATAGCATCCCAAGGTGCATAAAGCATTTAATAAAGTATTTTAGCAACCATATTTCTTAGACAAAAAATCTGCACACAGACAAGAACCTGTATTGATGCATCTGCAGAAAAACATGATTCTGAAAGATAAATGCAAGAAAAAAAAAGTAGGAATATTTTCATTTTTTGAAAAGTACATATTTGAGATAACTTTTTAAAAGAAAATGTACTGTTAATCAAAATGTCTTTATGAACAAATTTATGCTAAGAAGACCTAGATGAATGTATATTACATTGATATACCATATCAAAAAGCCTAGTTAGAGAAGTTTGCAAAGGGCAAAGTATTTTTAACAGATACTTCAAATAAATCAATTTCAAAGCTCAACAGGCCAGGATATTGCAGTTTTAAAATGGACAATAAAAACAGGAGGGATTCATATTGCATCACAAATTTTTAGGCACAGCAGTTTTCCAAAACTTTAATAACTGATTGTCAGTCTTCTTTTTCCCTTCATATATTTAATTTAATTTACACTCCTTTACTGAGGATGGGATAATCTCTTTGTCAACCCATCTCAAACCTACTCGAATGTTCAGGAACGCTGTCTTCCAACAAACTAAGGTCTTTATTGTCACAAAACACTCATTGGCCGAGAACAAAAGCTGAATGGGATAATCCGGTGAAAACAGCGCTGGGAGCTTCCGCCTCCCAGCGCCTTTTAATGCACCCAGTGCACACACCTTCACCCATAGGTCACTGCCCACCACTTACCTCCCCACACCCAATCCACAGTGCAAACCATAAGCCAGCATCTGCCAACACAGCATAAAACAGCTTCAATGCAGCAGGCTCCTTTGACAAGCAATCAGCTGAGCCGCGGGGCTTCCAGAAACAGCTAAGATGCAGAAACAGCCCCAAGGATAAAAATGGCAGTAAAGAGAGCCAGCAGATGCCCTGTAGGGCTGGCAGATGCCCCGAAGGGTGGAATAGTGTCCAGCTTGCCAGCACAGCTTGCCAAGACAGCAGAATGGGGGCCTGGGTGTCGAGGAGGGGTGTAGGCAGTCTGTGCATTGTCAGGGAAGGTGTGGGTAGCCTGCGCGAATGGGCTTGACACTCTTCTCCTTTCACCACTTTTTTTTTTAAATACAGTTTTGTTGCCATATTCAAATCAATCTGCTGAAGTAGGAAAGTATTAGAAGGAATAAGACAAAGATAAAAAGAGAGGTCATATTCACTCTAAACTCATTGAAACTAGATTAAAGGGCATTAGCAAGTTGTGGAAACACTAAAAACCCAGTCAACACTGGGGTTAAAAAAGCATTAATTTTAGAATTAAACATGCCTGGCATACATTTTGGGACTAGGCGAAACTGCCCCAGAATTGAACAGCAGCTATGTGAAGAAGTAAGGTTTTTCTTCAACTAACATCTATTTGAAACAGGAGGATTTTCTCCTGGATAGCTTTAATGTGCATCTACTTGTGCTGAAGGTAAATCTTCTGGCCAAAATCCAATACACACACACTTTCTAGTAAGATATTCTGAGTCACCACTCTTTTCTTCTTTCAATGATTTAATCTTGAAGTCACTTGTACTCAGTCATAAATCAATGAAACATTTTTTTCACTCAAGGTATGGATTTTTAAATTTGTTTCTTTTTCAAAATAATTTTAAAGTGTATGTTACATATTTCTTCAGGTAAAAACTTGTTAAATTCAAAAGGAGAGCAGCTTTGGCTAGCTGACTGATTGGTTGGACTGAATGCAGAGTGAACTTAACTTTCCTGGCCACTTAATTTAATTAGGAGACCTTGCAACTATTTTGGAGGTGGATCACAGGATCACAGGAATGAAGACATTGAGACCGAGGCTTGGGGTCCAGAAGAGAAGATCTTTATTTACAGGCTATTTACATTTGTGCAAGCAAATACAGGATCATTCACTGAGGTAGTCAGTATATAGCAAGGACAAGGCGGGCGAAGAAGAACTATAGAAGAACATGAGGCTTATGTGCCTCCTGTATTTATAGGCTTGGATTCAGCCATTAATACCTACATTTGGGCACCAATTCTGGCTAGCAACAGACAGCCTGGCACCAGTTAAGTGAGTGTGGTGTGGCTTAGCTTGGTCAGTCATTTTGAACACACCTTACATTTTTTATAATACAATGAATAATCTCAAGAAAACTACAGTACTTTAAAATATTAAGGAGGTGGGAAAACATGTGGATAAATAAGATCCAGGTCTAGATCTGGCAGGGTGGTAAAAGTCATATCAGCTCATATCACAATTTGCAGAGATATTTCTCCCATTCTCACTCCACACAAGCTCTTGTAGACTATTTGTTAAATCTTATACTATAATGGATTTTTTTAGTCTTTTAAGATGACATAGGGCTCTGTTGTTCTGCAACATTGGTCTCTCTGGAAATTTAAACCTAGAAGTGCTTTTGTTTTCATTTCTATCTTGGGAATATCATATTTGCATGACTTTTGAAGAACAATTCTAACAGAAAGCCAGAAAGATGAAATGGAGTAAGCTAGAAATTGCCATTGTTATAGTTAACTAATAGAAGTCATTTGCTGATGGGACTTGATAGAATCTTGATTCTTGCTTAGCTTCAGGCAGGCTGTTGCTCTGAACAGCATGTGAATATTGGAATATCTTTAACTGACTCACTCAGATTGTATAACTTTTATTAATATACTTTTCTGAAATACTTTTTTAAAGCTGATAATGTGAAAATGTTTGGAAAGAAGAGAGATATCCTTCAGCCCATGCATATCCTTTTCACATCACATTTCCTTCTTTTAATTTTGTTTTCATACCTTTAATCACATTATATGGATTTAAAAAAACTGATAAGCTTTATTCAACTTCTTCCTCTTCTTCTCATGATTCTTCTCATTTTTAAATTTAGTTGCTATCACAAAACAGTCATCTCATTTAAGCATTGCATATGCATTATTTTTTTTCTTCTTCTTTGTGAATTCAACAGTTTGCTATCCATTTCAGCTGAGTGGTTCCTCAGCTAAAAATCAGCCAGAAGAAGGAATAATATATAATGTTCATCTATGTACAAATGTTCCTCTAACCACTTTTCATTCTACTTTTCTTATCATGAACTCTCTATAAGAACACTTGGTACACTTGCATCCAGTTTTGGTCACCATGGTACAAATAACTTGTTGAGACTTTAGAAAGAGTGCAGAGAAGAACAACGTAAATGGTTAAGGAGTTGGAAGCATTTGATGAACAGTTATGTGAACCATTTATGTCTAGTCAAAGAAAGGAAGGACTAGGGATGATATGGTAGAAGTCTTCCAATATTTGAAAGCTATGTGAACCATTTATGTATAGTCTAAGAAAGGAAGGACTAGGGATGATATGGTAGAAGTCTTCCAATATTTGAAAGCTATCATAAAGAACAGAGGGTCAATTTATTCTCCAAAGCATTTGAAAGCAGGACAAAAAGTAAAAGACAGAAATTTATCAAAGAGAAATCGAACCTAGAATTAAGGAGAAATTTCCTGTCAGTGAGAACAATCAATCAATGGATCAATTTGCTCCAAAAGTTGTAGGTCTTCCAACACTGGAAGTTTTTAAGCGATTGGACAGCCATTTTTTTCCAGAATGCTACAGGGTCTCCTGTTTGAGCAGGGAGCTGGTCTAGATGACAACCAAGGTCCCTTCCAACTCTGTACTCTGTATTCAGTCTTCTATTATGTATTCTTGGCACAGGGGTCAATATTTCTTGCAGTAATGATGTTGGATCTTAACCAAAATCTGAATCAAAAATTTGAGGCGATAAAGGAACAGATCAGAAATCTGGATGAGAAAATGATGAATTTACAACAGATGATGACAAAAGATGAACATAGAATTCAACAGGTGGAGGAGAATATGGAAAAGGTTGAAAAGAAGGTTGAGATTATTGATTGTAGATTTGAACTCGCAGAACAGGAGAAAGATATGATTACCATGAGGTTGGAAAGGGATCAAGCTGAATGTTTTTACAGTTCCAAACATTAGATCGTTGAAGAAGAAAAATGAGCATTGGAAGAATATCTGAAAGACAGTGAAGATGATGCACTGAAGCTGGTAGACCACGAAGGCATACTGACTACTGGAGAGACCAAACTGGCCTACAAAAAAGATCAAATAAAGAAGAGAAAGAGGCATGGGAAGACAAAGCATTACATGGTCAGTACACTAAAAAAAATTGGAGGAAAAGGAGATAACAAGATCTGGCAATGACTAAGAGGAAGAAGAATAAAAAGACAGAGAGCACAAGCCCAATTATTAAGAACTAATGTACACAAAGCCAGAATTGAAAAGACAGCAATAGATAGCAAATGCCATCTCTGCAAAGAAGGTGAAGAAATAATAGGTCACCTGGTTAGCTGCTGCCAGAAAATCATCCAGATTGACTACAAGCAGTAGCATAACAAAGTAGCAACAATAGTGCACTGGGAGATCTATAAGAAACATCATTTGTCTGCAAGCAAGAACTGGTGTGACCATAAAATAAAGAAAATCATAGAAAATAAAGAAATTAAATTGCTCTAGATTTCTAGAATTCAAACAAGGACCTGCTGCATAACATCCCAGACTTAACAATTGTTGATAAGAAAGACAAAAAAAGTCTGGATAGCAGATATGGCAGTATCTGGCGATGGCAGATAGAAGAAAAAGAACTGGAGAAGATAACAAAATATAAAGACCTGCAAATAGAAATAGAATGACTGTGGCAAAAGCAAGCAAGGGTAGTACCAATAGTAACAGGTCTCATGGGTGCAATCCCAAAACAATTGGGAACACCATCAGCATCTACAAACTCACCACCAATCAATTGCAAAAGGCGGTTTTACTCAAAACAGCTTTCATCCTGTAACAATATCTATAACACCATCAAAAATCCATATCTGCCTAACCCAGATCCTTGGTAATAATTCAATAGGTAGACAAAAATGCCAAATCCAGTCTGGACATCTGGCCAACTGTGCAATGAACCAATAACAACAATACCCCCAACTGAAGAAAATCTTTACTGCTTGTAATAATACACAACCATATTCAGAGTGTCACACAGAAATAAAAATAATTTAAACAAGACTTAATTGACTTTGTTGAGATGAATCCTCTTTTTCTCTTGCAAAAAAAGGCTTGCTGTAAAGGTTCAGTGCATATTTAAATGAACCATCTCTTTTTCCTCCCTTGAAAAAGGCCAGAGCCAATAGCTGGGACATGCAGTGCTTTTCTCACTTTCCTCTGCTTTGCTCCTGGTTGGATCTTTTCCATCTGCCTTAATCTATTCCAGTGGTTCTCAACCTTCCTAATGCCACAACCCTTTAATACAGTTCATCATGTTGTGGCAACCCCCAACCATAAAATTATTTTCACATAAACCTGTATTTGTATTGAAATATGTGTTTTCTGATTATCTTAGGCGACCCCTGTGAAAGGGTCGTTCGACCCCCAAAGGGGTCCCGACCCACAGGTAGAGAACCACTGATCTAGTCCATTCCACTTCCAGTCATTTCCTTCTGATGCTTCAAGACTCAATCAGATGATTCGGTTGGTAATTCCCTCGCTAGTGAGATTGTCAGCTTCTCTCTCCTCTGTTGTTCAAGCATTGTTAATTGAGATGATGAAGATGATGATAATGATGATGATGATGATGATGATGATGATGATGATGATTGGCATCCCATGGTCTCTTCCCTATTACTTGTAGGGAGTAGAGTACTGCAGAGAGAAACTCTTTATGCTGTTCCTTTCCATATTTCCCTCACTCACAAATGACCTTTGTCTCTTGCTTTAAAACCTAGTCTCCTATTCTCATATCATTTATGCTACTCTTTTTTGATATAACATTTTTGTTTTCATTTTCCTATTTCTCAAAGTTACCCTTCTTCACTACATTTTTTCCTCACCTGCTGATGCATCTTTTGCACACCAATTACTTTTATGCCTTTCCTAACTCCTGGGCTTTATTCTCGTCTACTCCTTTAAAAATCCTTCCCATACTCAACGGCCCCTTATTTTAATTTCTTTACAGTGACAAGCTATCCGTCAGTACCACTTTATCTCTCCCTTAGTTTCCACTTGTTTGCCCTCTCCAAAGGTTATTATCCTCCCTTATCTTAATTTCGTGACAGACCCAGGTCCTCATCACTCAGGTTTTAACTCCTGACAAACTTCTATTGGTTTATACCAAACTACTACTCCTTTACAGCTACACTTTTGCATAGTTAGATGTTTCATAATGGCTTTTGCAGATAGAAATAGTTGACATGAATAAATTGATGGTCAGCTAGGTGATAGCTGGAGACAGCATAAAACAGCTGGTCTAATCTGCCAACAATAAAATAGGACATACCCAAGTTTCCTATGTCTATTTTCCAGCCTGTTGCAAAGGTTGCTTTAGTTGTCAGTGGGGGAGGATCAATGGAAGATAAATTCTTAGAAAAAAGCCCAATTTTCTGCTCCCCCCCCCTTTTTTTTTGAGGGGGGGAGGTGACTCCTATAATCAGTGCTGATTCTTGAATACTGTTTGGAGAAGTCCTTTTTTGGCAAGATTTCATAAGTGATCTTGTTAACATTTTTACATTCTCACATTAAAGAAACATTAATTCTTGTATGCTGTTAAGGTGCATTTAAAATGGCCAACAGTGTTTTAGGCCAAAACACACTAACACCTTGGAGACAGGGGGTCTGGTACCGGCAGGTGCAAGCCCAACTACCCTGGTCACAAGACAGTCTCATGACCTGTCAATCAGTTAAGGGTTAGACTATAAAAGGTTGAACAACTGCCCTAGAGGTGCTCGCTGAAACATTCACTCTATAGAAACTTCTCCTGCTGATCATGTATGCTCTGCATGTACTACTTTCAGTTTTCTTTCTGTAAGCCTGGCCATCTCGTGCTTCTGTGAATATTTGTAAATAAAACAGACTTTAGCTCTACAAGAGTGTCTGACATCTTGGAACTGGGCTATATCAATCCATCAGCTATCACCCTCATGATGCAAGGTATCTAAGGCGTTGTTAATGGTATTGTGGGATTTGGCCCACGATACAGATTTTCCATTGCCTCCTTCCTAGAGCTGAGGATCATACATCTGGCTTCATACCTAAAGTGGAACTAGAATTCACAACCTTCTGGTTTGTAGTTTTAAGCACTAGACCAAAGTAGTTCTCTGTATTTCTACCCTCCTCTACAGAATACAATAAAAGCCTAGGCAACCTGGTGTTTGCCTGATGAGAACTGAGAATGGTGATTGATCTCTGACATTGAGATGCCATAGACAGGAATATGTTGCCTTCTTTGTGCCATGACAGTGTTGTAAATATAAGTGGAATATTTATTACAATGTAATTGCATCTCTGTGTTAAGGATACAAATCTCCTAATATGCTGCATACTTAATGCCTAAGATTTTTTTTCCAAATGATTTAATGTCTTAATAATTCATCATTTCACATCCTTTTAAGAAAGAAAAAAACACAGAACTTAGCTTTTTTTATCTACATTACTGTGGGTATTGCTTTCAATTTTGAAAATCAGTGGAATAATAATACCTATCACCACCAACACCTCCATGCTGCTCTGAAGAGCAGAATAGATGGGAATGGTGGTGCCCTGGGCTCCAAAAGCTGGGCACGCATGTACAGGTGTGCATATCCCTGCACTTATAATTTAGCGAACCAATGGTGGGATTTTTTGAATCCCACCACTGATCTCCACTATAGGAGAAACAAGAGGAACATAGTTGGAAGTACCCTCTACCTTTAGAAGAGCCAGAGCTCAATTTGCTTGATTGACAGGGCTGCTTCAGGCCAGAAACAGCTTTGCCCCTTTCAAATAATCCTTGAGGAAATAATTAGTTTATCCACCATTCTTCCACCAAAACCAAAACTGGATAATCCAGCCATCCTTTCTAGGAAAATGATTATGTCCATAACCTATCAGGTTAGCTCACCTAATTCCACCAAGTCCTTGAAAACAGAAACTAACTAAAAAGGAGTGGGAATCATTAGAGAAGGACTTCAATCTGATAATTTGGTATCTGAGGAATTTAGCAGCAACAGGCTCTGACATCCAACTGAGAAACCCAAAAGCCACAATAATCAGCACAATTCTGTTTAAAATCCAGATTTGAGTTTGGCTTTTGCACTGAGTAGCAACCTTGCTTAGAACTTAGTTTAGATATTTATTTATTTATTTATTTGTATTTATATATTTATTTATTCGATGTATAGGCCCATCTCAAACAAGTGGCTCTGGGTAGTTAGCAAAGAAAGAGCAAAACTGACAACTAAAACATGATTTGATTATTTTTATCATTAAACAATTGGAGCTAAAAGTAGGGAGCCTCATTTTTATTGCCAATCATTTGGAAATAGAAAAGGAGGTCTCAATGTATTGCCTCTTCTGAAAAATAATAATGCTAGAGATGGTCGTTTGTTCTGCATGGAAAGGAACCTAAAGGTGGTGCTAAAGAATTTAGTTTCCTAATCCTTAGAAATGGTAGTGTTGGAAGTTGGAGCTCCCTCCTCCCCCTTGGAGAAATATTCTGGTGGAAACTCAGAGCAGAGGCTTTGCTAACGACCCATTAAGTCTCCTGGCTAGCCCATTCTTCATAACAAAAGATCTACCTCAAGGCAGAAACTCAGCCCC